>JAASFN010000493.1:0-19164 GCA_023333795.1 Globisporangium rhizosaccharum | reverse complement strand
GCCACCGAGTAGTGGACCGAGCACGGAGCCAGCGAGGTACGCGAGGCGATACGATCGGTCATCGACGCACGTCGCGACCACACTCGATGACCGCGCGACTCGATCCGATGCGCAGTACGAGCGTTGGAACGACCGGAGCGAAAGGAGGCTGTTGAGACTGTCGACGTAGCCCACGAGCACGAACGCGAGTGCGAGGAAGACGCCGAGCAGGAGCGTGCCACTGCTGTAGACAGGTTCAAATGATGGAGATAGTGGAGTTGGTGTTTCGTTTCGTGTAGTGATTGGGTCGCGCCAAGCGGCTGTGTCGTCCTGCGTGTGGTCGATCATGGTCAAGTACGGACCAGCCTGGTGGACAGGACTGTTGCTGCTGCTCGGATGTGCCATAGTCGTCGCGGTAGCGTGCATGTGCAGTGGCGAGTCGGAGGCGAGAAGACGAATGAGCGATCGCAGCAACGCACGCACTCGCGCTCGTTGGGGCTGCGCACATCCACCTCTTTCTCTCATCCCACCGCCACCGATAATGTGGCGCTCTTCGTCGTGGTCATGAACCCAATTGAGCGGTTGCCTGCGGAATCGAGAACCGACTCGCCTCGTGCGTCAAAGCATGTGGACATACAGACACACATGGAGCTTGGTGTCGTGACGCTTGCAACTTGCAAGTTTTCATGTCGATGCTGCTCCTGCAGTATAAAGCGCTGGCAGATTCTTGTATATAATTCCACGCAAAAGAGTAGAATCCAAAATGTTTCCGGTCGACAACATAGTTTGCTGCACTCAAACACTCATTTTCTACTTGAGATTGTTGATCCTGCTGTCAGCGACTCAAGTCACCAGAACCACACGCACGCCAAAGCGAGGATCACTCGATCGACCTCCGCGATGCTCCGTCACGCCACGCTCGCTCAAGCGCTCGCGCGCCGCGCGCTGCCAAAGAGCGCCACTGCTACGCGCGAGACACAGGCGCTATCGCTGCTGCTCGCTCGCCGCACTACTGGTGCTCCGCGCTCGATCACGACCTCGCGCGCGCGTCTGAACGCCGAGAAGGTCCGTGCACTCGCTTGCTTGCTAGTGTGTGTATTTGCAGACAGATACGTGCGACTGCGAATTGGTGCATCAGCTCTCTCTCTCTCACACACACGCATTCGCTCTTGCTCTGTGTACTATCTCTATACGTAGCCTGCTGCAGAGGGTGCGCAAGCTGGCAAGCCGCAGGATGCACTCGTGCTCTCGCCGTACGAGAAAGTGACCGCGACGGCTACGGGTGGCTTTTGGCTCGGATTCCTCGGTCTCACTGCTGCTGGCGTCTACTTTGTGATCCGTGAGCTCATGCCAAAGTGCGTCGCTCTCTTGTTCTATACGATGCATAGTCGCGATGGCGTCTTCTCGCTAACTCACTGTCTTGTCATGTGCGTGCTGCAGCCGCATGAGCCCAAACGGTCTCTTTAGTGAGACGCTCGACCTGCTGTCGGAGAACACGGAGGTGACGACGCGCCTCGGGATGCCAGTGCACGGCTATGGCTACGACCACGGCGGCGTGCGCGAGGGCCGACGGAACCGCATTGAGCACGTCGACCTCAAGGACAAGAACGGGAATCCTCGTCTTCGGTACGTTCGTATGGTGCTCTCTAATTGTATATACGTTCGGTCGACTCACTGACATATGCATCCATCGTACAGTATCAAGTTTAACATCAAGGGACCGTCGGGCCACGCGTACGCGTTTGCGGAAGTGAACCACGACATGAAGAAGGGCGAGTACGTGTACTTGATCGTGCAGTTCACGAAGACGGGCGAGCTCATCAAGATCATCGACAACCGACAGATCCTCCAGGCAGACAGCAAGGAGGAGCAAGACGCGCTCCGTCAGCTCCTTGGCAAGCAGTAAGGACGATCGAACGACAGATGACACCTCTGCACGAGCGCACGCCACCAGTGAGTGCAGGTCTGCAGTGCCGTCTTCCACAACGACCAACCGGCTACGCACGCACTTGTAGGCAACGCAATACGAATGGAAAGAGATGAGAATGATGAAAGGTGTCTCTTGGTCTCTGTCCTAGCGACGCTCAATGGACTCGATGGACAGAGTCGTCGTTGTCGTATTGCCAGCTTCGACTGCGCTACTTTCGCTCGCTCGTGACTCAGTCTTCAAACAGGAACGCGTTCTGCGCCAAGTCCTTTCGCGAGACTTCGTTGCGCTTGTGCACGGACTTGATCTTGTTCCCTGCGCGGCGCTTCGTCGTGGGGACCATACTCATCTTTGTATGCGGCGTGTCCGAGACGTCAAACACACTGCGAAGCACGGCGTTCTCGACCACGTGGACCTACGAGCAGCGTCATGAGAGACCCATTCCATTAGCCACGCACTCAGAGCAACATGTATAAAATCAGACAGTCGTTCACTGTCCGAACGTACCTGGAAGCCACTCTGGAGCGCGCGGCGAAAGACACTCGCTTGGAAGAAGCAGCGCCAGGTCGAGACTGCGAGCGTCTCGCCGTCGACATGGACTGCGTCGTGCGGTCCGTCGCCAGTCTCGAGCGTCTCGAGCACGTCTTTCAAGTGCGATCGCTGCGTCTTGCGCGTCTTCTTGCCCACGCTCTTGGCACTTTCGCGCATGATCTGCTCGATCTGAGGCGTCAAGCCGCCGATTGGACTCGCAGCGTCTTCGAGCGCGTAGCTCCAGCCAGACGACGACGGCGCAAGTCCGTACTTGAGCTGCACGAGCAGTGCGAGGACTTCGCACGCAGCGGACCGGGCGCTCGGGCGCTCGCCGTCGCGCACAAACGCAGCGATCGCAGCGACGTGGTCAAACAGGATCGAGTTTGCGTCGTAGACTTTGTTCACAATCACACTTGGTCGGAACGCACTGACGAGGAACGCCCAGCACTCGAGTGCCGCGAGAATGAGCGCGTCTGGGAACACGTCGTTCGGGTCGTCGCCGTCGTCTTCTGCGTCTTTCGCAGCGATTAGAACGTGACCGATCACGTCGAGGAGCTCCCACTTTTGCTGATCTTCGCGGCAGCACACAAAGCACGCCGTGCTAAGCGCATACAGCGCTTCTGCGCGAAGCGTCGGGTCGCCATCGTCTGTCACCATGCGTTGAAGTGGCATGCGGATATCTGCGAATGATGTGCGGATATAAACGAGAAAACATTGTACAGTCAGTGTCGCGAGCACATATGCAGCTGCGGATCTGTCCACATCAACACGACAGATCGACTGACCGTCAAAGAACTCTTGCTCGTCGGTCCCGAGCGTGAGTGCGAGGACACTGAGCGCGCGCAGTGCGAGCGACCCGGACTCGATCATGCGCTTCTTGAGACACGCGAGGACATTCGACGTAAGCGTCACTTTGGACGACTGCACGCTCTCGGTCATGACGGACCCGCAGAGTAGGCTCAGGATCTGCGTGCGTGTATGTATGCACGTGTAAGTGTGAGTGTGAGGCTATGAGCCACAGGACGAACGCACAGTTGCGTACTTTTTGCAAAGCGCGGATCTTGGTCGCATCGCGCTTCTCAGTCAGCTCGTCCATCGCAAGCTCGAGGTTGTCGTCGCGCTCGAGGTCGCCGCTGCCGTACTGCTGCGCTTTCCACTTGCCGCCGTGCTTCTTCGCTTTCTTCTTCTGCTGCTGCGCGTCACCATTGCTCGCGTCAACCGGTTGCTCGCGCTCAAAGAAGCTATCGAGGTCCGAGTCTGCAGACGCGTCGTCGCGGTTCGTGACGATGCTGTAGTCGACAGAGCCCTGCTCGTCGTCCTCGTGCGCGAGCGCACGACGCAGCAGCCGCTTGCCTTCCTGTTGCGAAAGACATACATATTGTATATTCAGCCACGCATATGCACAGATGCATGCAGTTATATGAACGGACACACCTCGGAGAGTCGACGGCGCAAGTGCGGTGTCATGTGCTTGGTCGCAGCGTTGCTCCCTCTCGACCCACCGCGCGCCATGGCTCTGCTCCAGTCGCAGTCGACGTGTCGGTGAGGCAAACGCAGTCGGCAAGCGCTGTGCTGCGCCAGACGAAGAAGACGAAGAGGGTGTCGACGTGCGCGTGTGTAGAGACTGCTAGGTGCTGCTGCTGCTCTAAGTGCTCGGTCGGTCGTTTTGCGTGTGCGTCGCTTCAAAGAGCTGCAGCGCCATTTCGGTCCAAAATGCATTCGAGCATACTACACACAAGCTCAAATGCGTACTTGTTCTTGCGATTATGGCCAAGATCGCACACTGGAGCTCGACGACAATGAGCACCAATGCGCTCGCTACGAACTCATGTATCTCTCTGTGCGGCACGAGATTGCACGCGAGCGCTTGTTCATTTACAGCTCGCACCTTGAGCAAGCGCGAGTAGTCATCACGCCCTTGTGCTTCGTATGAATGTCATCACGCGCTGTCTTGATCGGTCGTTTGAAGCAGTCGAGTGCCATCTCGAGCACACTCGAGGTCATCAAGAGCTGCAGACTTGTAGATGTGATGACATCGGCGAGCAGCGCTAGTCACACACACATCCAGGACGCACAGCATGCACGTACGCACTCATCGCCACGAACATCGCCAACGAAGAGCTCTCGCTCCACACACACACACACACACGCAGATGCAGAAGTCTTTGTCGTCATCACCTTTGCTCTCGACGCTTGAATTTTTTGTGCTCGCACCACTAGCCAGAGACGCGCTGCCACGTTGAAGACGACGCTCGCATCGTGTCCGTCCGCAGTCACGACCGCGTTGACACCTGTCAGGTGCGCGGTCGTAAACCATCCCACGCTTCGGTCGTCAACACCAGTCGATGAAAATTTGCAACATGGCTGCGCTGTCACGCCGGAACGTATCATGCGCGTCCTTGCCTTGAGGTGTCGAGGTTTGATGCAAGGTCGTCCCTAAGTGTCGAGGTTGATGCAAGGTCGTCGCGAAGTGTCGAGGCTCGAGTGCTCGAGCACTCAACAACGCTATTCCAGCAGGTCATTGCGCCAACGAAACTCGCGCGTTGGACACTAAGGACGTTGAGTGGTGAGGCCTGGGCGATTGAGTGGCTCAGGACGTCGTTGCGCACCGAGTGCGACGAAGCACCGCATGCGAGCGCTCGACTTCGCGGCGCTGTCGTCGTTGTTGTCGTGCGTGAAATTTGTCGGACGTTTGCCCATCTCGGTTTGCTGTCACGCGAAAACAACGAATACGCTCACATACAATTTTATAGTATAATTCGTATTGTGATTTTGCTCATTTGGTTTGTATGCACAACGCCCTTTGATGGTCGCCACATAGTAAAAACAAGATATCCAGAACCCGCTTGACACGCTTGAAGCTCGGACAACACAGCGAACCTACTCATGGGAGCAGACAGCAACATCGACGCCGACAAGAGCAGCTCGACGACGTTCCCTCCTGCATCTGCTTGCTCATTCTGCAATCTGCACACCGCTGCACACATCAAGCAACTTCCTCTCTCTTCTGTCGCTCTCTCGCTCGCTCCACGCAACCATGACCGACTTCATCTCGTTCCCAGACGGCTTTCGCTGGGGCACTGCCACGGCGTCGTACCAGATCGAAGGCGGCATTAACGAAGGCGGTCGAGGCGACAGCATCTGGGACGCGTTCTCGCGCACGCCGGGCAAAGTCGTGAACGGTGACACGGGCGCCGTGGCAGTGGACCACTACCACCGCTACAAAGAGGACGTGCAGCTCATGAAGAAGATGGGACTCAAGAGCTACCGCCTCTCGATCGCGTGGCCACGCATCATCCCTGCTGGCGTTGGCGCCGTGAACGAAGAGGGCGTGGACTTTTACAACCGCCTTATTGACGAGCTCCTTGCGAACGGCATTGAGCCGCTCGTGACGCTGTACCACTGGGACTTGCCGCTGCCGCTGCTCATCGAGTACGACGGCTGGCTCGGCGGCGCGCGCATCCAAGACGCGTTCGCAGCGTACGCGCGCGTGTGCTTTGAGCGCTTTGGCGACCGCGTGAAGCACTGGCTGACGCTCAACGAGCCGTGGTGCTCGGCGTTCCTCGGCTACGGCATTGGCGTGCACGCGCCAGGACGCAAGATCAACCCACACACGGAGCCGTACGTCGCGGCGCACAACCTCATCTTGGCGCACGCCAAGGCCGTGGATGTCTACCGCCGCGAGTTCAAAGCGGCGCAGGGCGGACGCATCGGCATCACGAACAACTGCGACTGGCGCGAGCCCAAGCCGACGGACGACCCCGTGCAGGCACAAGCGAATGCTGACGCTGCTGAGCGGTCGCTGCTCTTTAACCTCGGCTGGTTCGCGGACCCGGTGTACTTGGGCGACTACCCGCAGGTGATGAAGGACCGCGTCGGCGCGCGCTTGCCAGTGTTCACGGACGCCGAGAAGGCGCTGGTCAAAGGCAGCGCCGACTTCTTTGGCTTGAACCACTACGGCACGGCGCTCACAGAGCCATCGGACGCGTATGCGGCTGGCGAAGCGCCACCGAACGACGCGAGTGGGAGCTACGGCGACGACGAAGGCGTCAAGCTCTCGGACGACCCGACGTGGAAGAAGACGGACATGGGCTGGAACGCCGTGCCGTGGGGCTTTGAGAAGCTCTTGCTCTGGGTCCAGCGCCGGTACAACCCAGTGAACGGCATCCTCGTGACTGAGAACGGCTGCGCGTGGGCCGACAAGACGAAGGAGGACGCGCAGCACGACGACTTCCGCGTCGACTTTTACAAGAGCTACATCGCAGGCATGCGCCGCGCGATGGACCAAGGCGCAGACGTGCGCGGGTACTTTGCCTGGTCGTTCTGCGACAACTACGAGTGGGCCGAGGGCTACAACAAGCGCTTTGGGCTCCACTGGGTCGACTACGAGACGCAGGAGCGCGTGCCGAAGAAGTCGGCGCTCTGGTTCAGTGGCGTGATCCGCGACAACGGCTTTGCAATCTAAACACCAGGGAGGGAGTTAGTCGGTGGCTCTCTCTCTCTGTCTGCGTGAGGACTACTGCGCTTCCTGCTTCTTTTGCTTCTACGTGTCGTGTCGTGCGCATTACATCGTCACTCAGTCTGTCGAGTGTGTCTCTCGTAGTCGCTCTGGTAGTGGGAGGAGGACTGCGAGAGCGCTCGTTTCTCTATAACAGTGAATGAATGAATGAGTGAATGAATGAGAGCGACACACTTGATCCATGTGAAGCTGTGGAGCTTCTCGTGTCGTCTGGGGAGCTTGGTAGAGACTGAGGGTGTCCTTGTTCAGTCAGTGAGCGATGTCAGTGATGGCGAACAGCGCGAATGAGGTTGAGGTGGCGAAGACTCTCAGTCTCGGCTGCTGCGGTCCTGCGCCTCAAGAGACTCTTGTTTCAGGGTCGCAACGTGCTCGTGTGCGTGGAACGCTCTCTCGCTCTCTTGTTCATACGCAGAGCAGACGCTCCTGGAGGAAGACTGCGTCCTGAGCATCGAGTCGACGATACCTGGGTTTGCGATTCGCACTTAGTGATCTTCATACTCAACGCAAGTCATTTGGTCATCCGATTCGTTTTGTTATTGCTGCCAAACTACGAGCACATGGCGGACATGGAGCAGCTCGAGGCGGTACTGGCGCAGTGGCGCGACGCGACCACGCCGCTCGACGGCAAGACGCACGTCGACACAGCTCTCTTCGCACCGAGTAGCTCTCGCTTTGTGCTCCGCGATACTGCACGAGCGCTCAGTAGCAGTGTGCGCAAGAGCGAACTCTCAGCAGGGCCGCACGGTCGCGCGACCACCACCACTGCTGCTGCAGATGTACTCGAGAAGAGCTGTCGTCCGTGGAACCACGATGACTTCCTCGTGCGCGTTGCGACCTTCTCGATTGCTACGTGGTTCGCTAAACCCGACGCGATCTCGGTCTTTGCCTGTGCGCGCCACGGCTGGGTCAACACGGCGCAGCCAGACGAGCTCTACTGTCCATGGTACGACGATCATGCACCTGTCTTTGGCAGCGAGTGACAGTCTGTTTGTGTCGATGCGCTTGGATGAACGGCACGACTGACTCTTGGTATCGTGTACGTGCGCATGTGCGTTCGCATCGAGCAGCTGTGAGCAGCGCCTGTGCTTCACGATCGACCCAGCGCTTAGCGAACAGGTGCGATGCATTCACACACACGCGCTTCTCACACTCGCACTCACGCTCTGTATGCGTATGCGTGCGATGCAACGATGATGCTGTGTCGACAGGGCGCACTGCGCGTCGCGAGTGCGTTCGCAGCGCTGCTCCCAACTGGCCACGCGCGACTGTGTCCGTGGCGCGAGAACCCGTCGCCAGAGGCGTTTGCCACTGTACGTTGTCTCGCTCCAGCCATTCATTCATTCATTCATTCATTCGTTCGACTCGTGGCGTCTGCCAAGGAAGACAGGACTCATTGGCTCTTCACTCACTCTCTCTATCGTTCGCCTACGTACAGCTCCCAGTCGCGAGTCTCGATCAAGTGCGCGAGTCGCTCGTGAAGCGCATCGAGCAGCTCATTGCCACTTGCGCAGGCGACCGAGCGCTCTTGACTGCGGTCCAAGCGCTGGAGCTCCGTCCAGACGTCACTGACCGCGTGCTTCAGCAAGACGCAGCGCAGCATGAAGGCGATCGTGATGGTCGGGCAGCTGCAGTCTCTCGCGTCACGCAGAGTCTTGTGACTGCGTTTGCGCACTTCGTTGGTCCGGCCGACTGTGATGAAGCGACTACAGCAGCGCTCCTGCTGCACATCGCACTGCTTAGTGTCTGCGGCTGGCACATTGATGCTCCAAGCGATCGCGAGTACGTCGCGCGATGCGAGATGTGCAGTCGCCGCTGGCGCGTTGCGACCTATAGCCGCTCGCCACTGTCTGAGTCTGCAGCACGATCCGACGCGGACGAGTCGGACGAGACACTGGAGCGCGCAGTCAAGCGTCAGAAGACCACTGCGTCAGTTGAGCCACTCGACTTGATTGCGCAGCACCGGTGGTTCTGTCCGTGGGTGCGCGCGCGCACAGCAGAGGCGAGTCACGACCGCAGCGTCGAGAGCGACGCACTTGCGCGCTACGGCGAGAACGATGCAAAGCTCTGGGCGTTCACGCTCCTCCCTGGCTGGCAGCAGTACGCCAAGGTGCGTTCCTGACTGTGAATGTCTGCGAGTGTCTGCGAGTGGACTCTCTCTCACGTGGCCATTGACACGTACGCGTCTGACTGACTGACTGACCAGGCGCTGAGTCACCTCGGACGCTCCGAAGCGACTACTGCAACGAAACCACACGCTGCGGCTCAAGGCAGCAGCGACAACAACCGGGAGACTGCGGCAGCACCAGCAACTTGTCCCGAGCAAGCGCTCGAGTCTGTGCGCGCAGTGCTCGGACTGCCCGAGTGGTAAGACCACGAGCAAGTCGACGTGAGCTCATTGGCTTTATCATAACATCAGAGAGTCGCTTCATAATATCAGAGCGTCGATCCAAGCCACGACTATCAAATATAAAAAAGGCAAGTGAGAGTGAAAGCCTCATGCGTCGCGGCGACGACGACGTGTGTGCGTGTTTGTGCTGTTAGACGACGAAGCGACGACCATCACAAGCGCACAGTACGTGCGACTGCCTACAACTGCTGCTTGTTCGCTGCATCTGCATCTGTCGTTGAACGACTGTCCGAGAAGACCCGAGAGCTGTCGTCAGGCAAAGCCACACGCTTAGTCCGACGAGTTCTTGGCGAAGAGCGCGCGCGACTGCTCCTTGCGGGCCGGCGTGTTCTTCGTGTTGTTCTTCTTCACCGCCTTCTTGTCCTTGCGAAGGGCCTCCGCACGGAGCTCAGCACGGCGCGCGACGAGCGTGTACGGGTTGAGCTTCACCATCGCGCCGAGGTTCTTCAGCGGGTTCTTCTTGTGGTGGCGACGGAAGTTCGAGTACTTGCCCGCGCGGAGCACCGACTGGATCTCATCCGAGTTGATCAGGCGACCGAGGTTCGCGTTGTTCATGACGTGGCGCGGGAGCGTGTAGTCCGCCTTCTTCGACGACTTCTTCGAGTACGTGCCGTAGAGCGCGTCGAGCTGCTCGAACGCCGAGCGCGTCCAGATGATGAAGCGACCGAGGTGGCCACCTGGCGCAAGCTGGAGCAGGTTCAGGCGCTCGACGTTCGCGAGCTCGACACCCGGAATGTTGCGGAACGCCTTCTCGGCGCCGTTCGCGTTCGCGTACACGATGAGCGGACCGCGGCGGGTCACGTAGCGACGGTTGCGCGTCTTGCCACGGCCCGTGCGGACCTTCTTCGAGTCCTTGACCTTCTCGACGTCGGCGTCCGCGCCGATCTTCGCGAGCACCTTGACCGCCTGCGCCGTCTTGAGGATGCTCTCAACCGAGTCCTCGAGCACGAGCGGCACCTCTGGCACCTTCTCGATGCGGTGACCACGCGCAGTCACGAGCGCCGGGAGCGCCGAAGCCGCGAGCGCAGACGCCACGGCGAAGCGGCGCTGGTTCACGTTGATCTTGCGGTGCCACTTGCGCCAGATGCGCGTCGGCGCGAACATGCGACCACCACGGACCATGTTACCGAACGCAGCCTGACCGGCGCGCTGGGTACCACCGCCCGAGATACGCGGGATACGCGCAACGGCACGACCCGTGCCCCACGACTCAGCCGAGTGCTGGTGGCCAGCCTGGCGCGACACACCGTACGCCTGGCGGTTGTTCTTCGCCATGTTCGTGTGCACGAAGTTCACGACATCCGGACGGATCGGCGCCGTGAACACGGCCGGGAGCACCACCTGCGCAACGACAGTGGCGGTCTCCTTCTCGACCGAGAGCACGGACACAACAGGGCGGGAGGCAGCGAGCGAAGCCATCTTGAGTGGAATGAGCGGCGAAGGCGACTTGGCGAACGGCGAGGATTCCAATTGTGCCTCGCCATTGCGCTCGAGCTCAAGCGCAGCGCTGGTCACGCGTACTCCTTCTCCACCACTCAAACATTTTACTGTCTATGCTGATCATCAGATAATACAAGATTTAAAAGAAATATATAAAAATGTATAGTTGCATTCGAATCGAGGCGATTATCGTACTTATGCCAACAGATACAATACATCGCCAACGTCAGCTCGGATCGAAGAGCTCTTCGATGACAACCAAGATGATCGAACGAGTGTTCCCATGGACGCACTGCGCTCTTGTGCGCCATCTCGTCAGCTTCCTGTGCAGTGACGACACACTCCACCTTGCGCAGACCCACCACATCTGCTTCGGCGCTGTGCGCGCTGTGATTCGAGAGTTTCAGCACCGCACAGCACGACTTGCACTTGCGCTCTGGTGCATGCGCAGTCTCCGCATCGAGTTCCAGTCGCACTATCAAGAGCTCGAGACGCAGCGCATTGCGCGGTCACAGACAAACGATCCACGCGTGCCGCCTCGCGT
Organism: Globisporangium rhizosaccharum; assembly: GCA_023333795.1. Classification (NCBI taxonomy): domain Eukaryota; phylum Oomycota; class Peronosporomycetes; order Pythiales; family Pythiaceae; genus Globisporangium; species Globisporangium rhizosaccharum. Next base: position 7,817 of record JAASFN010000493.1, on the reverse strand, counting down.
TGTGCCGATCTGGAGCGAGCGTGGCAAGGTGTGTTTGCTGCGCATGCACCAGCCGAGTTCTGTCGAGTCGCCTGCATGGCTCACTTGCACTTCTGCTGCTGCTAGGTCGAAGGTGGCGTCGTGACGCTCGAGCCGTCGTCACTGCCACTTGTCCACTGCGATGGCGTGACAGCGCAGTTCGCAGTCGCTGCCGATGGCGCGACACCGATGCTCACGAACGTCGTGCAGACCCAGCGCCGCATCTACACAATGGTGACTGTCAAGCTCCTCCGTCGTCGCCTGCCGAGCACTGAGCGATCCGCCAACAACGACACGCACACTCGTACCAGTCGCACAAACGGTCGTGATGATGACAGTGAAGCAGACGGCGCAGTGTTCCTGCGCCAGTACAGCTACATCAAAGAGTTCCACGAGTGGATCGCGCCGCCAACAGGTCTGAAGCAGCGACTCGACCGCCTCGGCCACGCACCGTGTCGCATCGACTTGCACACCCAGGACGGCAGTCTTGCGCTCGAGCTCGACGTGCCATCTGGCGCCGACTCGCTCCTGGACTACTACCTCGTGAAGCGCGCAGTCGTGAACATCCACATGAACGAGCTCCTTGAGCGATTCTTTGCGACGCTCCGACCGCCGCACCCGCTGCCCGTAGCAGGAGTCGATCGGTCAGTCGACTGCGTCCTCTCAGTACGTCCTTGTGCATTGTGTGGGGCAGAGCTCGCGAGTCTAGGAGCTACGGACTCACGTCCTTATGGCTGTGTGACTCTGTACGACCACGCAGCTCCACTTCCGGACATTGCGAGGCAAAGCCATTGGCGCGTACGATGTCCCAGCGCAGCTCTCGATCGAGCGACCGACAAGCAGTGCGACTATAGGCACGCGAGACGGCTCATCGGTGTCTCGTGAGCCGAGAGCGACCGGCACTGAGCACTTTGACATCGTCACGTGCAAAGCGCAGAGTCCAGTAGCTGCGAACGTTGTGAAGCTGCCACGTACTCCAGGGTACGTGTGGTTACGGATACGGAGCACCCAGTCGCGACAGAGCTACTTCCACGCAGTTGCGCTACATCACGGCGCTGTTGTAGCAGCAGACGAGCGTCTCGCAACGCTCCACGCGCGCTGGCTCCCAGGCGTGCTCGAGTCGTTCCCGACGCTCGACTCGCGGCAGCGGCGCTGTCTCAAAGGACACGTGACGATCATCCACACAGTCGAAAGCAGTGCGCTGCAGGAGCTCACAGTCATGGCGCAGCACTTGGACACTGCGCGACTCACGCGCTACGCTGCGTCCGTGCACTCGTATGCGCGGATCGAAGCGACGGACTGAGCAAACGCGACGCTGATGCAGCAATGACACTCTACACAACACGATCGACCTTTTGACAGCAGCAAGTACTCACTCGAGGACTGAGTCGTAGCGCAAGTGCGCTGTAGATCGATGCTCATGTTGATGCATGCCATGCATGACCGACCCTCACGCGGCGCTTGCTGTGGCCCTGTCGTGACCCCAATGCTGTGGATTCGAACGTAAATCCAAGAGCATGCGAAGGAAGAGCACCAGCTAGAGCTCGTGACCACTTCTATCAACTATGAGAGTCAGCTATTTGAGAAGCTGTCTTGTCTAAGAATAGCTACAACTTCAGTCGGAGTGCTTCACATCAAACTCGTACTCCGCGTCCGAATCACAACTCGGACTCGCTGCTCCTGGACGCGAGTGCGAAGAAGGTCGCTCCTGCTGTGCTGCGTTCCGTTGCGACGTCAAGCGCCGAGGCATCGATCGATCGAGTAAGTAAGTGAGTGAGTGCAGCCAGCAGAGCGAGACGTGTGTGCGACGAAGTCGTCTCGGCTCGAGTCACTTGTCTGTCCTAGGGTGCTCTATCGCGTCCCACAAGACCTCTTGACGCACCACCAGACTTCTCACATCTAGAACAAACGCACGATGGACAAGCCCTCGCGCGATGGTGGCTTCAGTGATCCGTCGTTCGTGAGCGTTGGCGACCCGTACACGCAGAAAAAGCCGAAAGAGCGCGGACTCGGCGGCGACCTCAAGCCGTTCCTCACGTGTCCGCCGAAGAAAGGGCAAGTGGCGGCGACGCTCGGTCCAGGCTTTCGCAAGTTCGAGGGCATTGCTGGCGAGTACAGCGAGCCGTACAAGCTCGAAGCGAAGCGCCGGCTCGAGAACACCAAGCAGTTTGTCAAACCGAGCGGCTTCACGTTCTCGTCGCCGACCAAGAACCAGTGCGTCGTCATCTTGCCTCGTAGCGCGTGTGTGGTGTCCTACTGCTGCTGCGAGAGGCGCTACTTACGCCCATCCGTGTCTGCTCCTATCGATCGCTAGCACTGGCGCAGGCGACTACTTTGGTGCGTTCAACAAGTTTGAGCGCGACGAAGACGACATCAAGAAGGCGCAAGAGGAGAACTCCAAGACGCGACCGAACCCCAAAGACAAGGCGTTCAAGGTTTGTCGAGTGTAGCCGCGTCTTCACATGCGTTCGCTCTGGAGTGGCAAACTGGTAGTCTTGTTGGAAACGAGGAGCTCACCGCGCCTTGTGTGTGTGTCTTCTCCTCTTGGTCATCACACGCGACTACAGAAGAAGAACATCTTGACAAACCTGAGCAAGCGCGGGACGTTCGGGTACACTGGGACGCTCATTGGCGGGAACGTCCCTGCCATGTCAGCCGAGTTTGAGTCGGAGCGCCGCGAAGCTCGCAATGACTTGGCAAAGCACCGAGCAGTGATGGGCGAGAAGAAAGCGTTCAAGTCAACTGCGACTGGCGTCGACTTCTTTGATGCGCACGAGCACGTCGCAGCGCGCAAGGTCCTTGGGTGGGACGACACGTGCATTGTCAAGCCACCAGGCGCGCTGGAGCTCATGAACCCCAAGGAGCGCGCAGTCGCCAAGGCGTCGACGTTCAAGCCCTGGAAGCCCAACAACCCGATCAAAGACGGCGAACAGGGGTGCGTTCCCCTCTCTGACTGTCTAGGCTAGCATGCTACAGCGTGCTGTGTGTGTCGAGTATCCCCGAGTCTTTCTCTCATCGTCGTCGTCATCTTGCGCTGCGATCGTGAGTAGGACGTTCGAGAAGTTCACAGAGCAGCAGCCTGATCCGTACGACGAGAGCGTGATCAACCGCGCAATGCTCCCGAATCGCCGACACCCAGTGAAAGCCGCGACCAAGGACTTGCCCGAGGCACTACGCGAGCGCAAGGTCTTTCGACCGAACAGCTTCCCCAAGTCGAAGCTCACGAAAGGCACGTGTCTCCTCGGGATCTCCAAGCACCATCTCTAGCAGCAGCAGCAGCCAAGTAGCCATAAGGATAGAGAACCCACAAAGGCATTCATTTGGAGAGCGTGCAGCTCCTCGGTCCATGCTTCGTGTTGTCTACGATGCCTGTGCCGTCGCAGTCGCACAGAGTCGCGCAATGAGACCGTGGATCTGCAAGAGCGACGCGACGCCATCCGCGATGCACATGTGCGTCGCACTGATCTCTTTCACGAACGCAAGCTTGAGCTTCTCATCCATTTCGAACGCCTTTGCGACGCGAAAGACTGTGCCGATGATGTCGAGCGCCGAGTACCCAGTCTTCCAGAGCGCAATCACTTCGCGCTCGGCGACGTCGATGTTCCCTGCGACGCACTGCGCAACGATCGAGCGCACGACTGTCGGATGTGGCTGGTCACACACTTTGAACACGTTCGTGTCGCTGATGAAGCCAAAGCCGCTGAACGTCGCTTGGAGGTTATTGAGCGCATTGCGCATGTCGCCTTCGGCCGTGAAGATGAGCGCTGCGAGTCCGTCGTCGCGGTACCCAACGTGCTCGGCTTGACACACTTGGAGCAAGCGCTCGAGCACCATCTCGTCTTTCAAGCGCGTGAAGCGCAGGATCGCACAGCGACTCTGGATCGGCTCGATGATCTTCGTTGAGTTGTTGCACGCGAGCGCAAAGCGCGTCGTGCTCGAGAAGATCTCCATCGTCCGGCGCAGCGCTTGCTGTGCAGCAGCCGTCATTGAGTCGGCTTCGTCGAGGATCACAATCTTGTGGCGCCCAGGCGGGAGCGTCACTTTCTGCTGCGCAAACATCTTGATCTTGTTGCGCACGGTGTCAATGCCGCGGTCGTCCGACGCGTTGAGCTCGAGCACGGCTTGCTTCATTGACGCACCGAGGAGCTCGCGCGCGAGACAGAGGATGCTCGTGGTCTTGCCCGTGCCAGGCGGGCCAGAGATAATGAGGTTTGTCATGTTGCCGTCTTTTGCCATTGCGCGGAGACACTCGATCGTGTCGGCGTTGCCCACGACATCCTGCAGCGTGTGCGGCCGGTACTTCTCGACCCACGGCGCTTCGAACTCCTCGGCCATGCTAGCTCGCTTGTTCAGTGTTGGTTTTCGCGCTTTGAAGTGCGTATTTTTCTAATTCACTGCGCATTTTTCTAACAACTCAACTGTACTGTTTTCACTTTGTTTGAGAATATTGCGTACTTATTTGAATGAGGTGCGGATTTTTATAACACCTGTACTGGATATCCCTTTCAAAAAACGATCAAAAATGCATGACTTTATGCACTTACTTCTCAAACTATCAAAACTATCAAAACCTCCCAAATCCTGTCTAAACTAATTCGCTTTAAACACGTATTTATGATAATTTGAGTGGTTGCGCGCGTCTCGCATTTCGCGCGGGAGCAGGTGGGCGGGAAGCGAGCGACGGCGCGCGCGACACGGCACAGCCACTAACGCGTCGCAGCGCTGCGAGAGAGGTGTGCGCGTGCTCGTGGTGTGTTTGTGGCGTGTTTTGTGGTGTCGGTAAGAGTGTGTGGCTCACGATATCGCTTGGTGAAGCGCGCTCGAGTGCGAAAGACGTCACAACACACGTCGCAGTGTTGGTCGCGAGCCTCGCCAACCGTGACTTGGCAGGGCGCGAACAGCGAACAAGAAGAAGCGCATCGCGGCGAGCAAGCACCTCGTTCCGCACACTGGAAGGTATGAGTGCGGTTGAGTGTGTGCATGCGCCTGTGCATGCGTCTGTGCATGGGTGTGTGTATACGTTAGTGTGACAAAGTGCTCGCGAAAAAGAGAAAAGGTGCACCTGGCGCGCGGCGAGTTTGCGAATGACAGCCGAGTCCAGCTGCGCCGCGCATGCCAGTCCCAGCGCCAGTCGCCAGCCATCGAAGCCTCGTCGCTGACAATGGCAGCTACTCTTGCAGCCTCGTCCCATCACGCTCTCGCCAGCTCAAGTGTCAGTAAACGTCGGCACCAGACAACCCAAGATCCCGCCAGCATGTACCACTTTTAGCAGCCAGGTCTAGTCTTGCTTATTCAGCTCGGTCCACAGTGTACGTAGTAGGAAGGATACGGTGTACCCGTATTTAGAGAACTACATACGGCAATTCCGTATGTAGTCGGGTATTTACGGTATATCCGTACTTAATCGGGTAGGGTCAGTACTGCTTGGAAAGCCAGCAGCTGGCTCACCGACTAAAGCCAATCAGTAGCGAATTTCCCCTTTCAGCTCAAGTCCCTCTCCGCTCTCTCCTCTCCTCCTGCAGAGCTCCGACCACACGCAACCTGCAGTACGTTGTGTGGTGGAGTGGGGAAGAGGAATCAGGTTCGTGTGTGTGTGTGTGTACTAGCTAGTCTGTGCATATATAGTGTGCCTGTGCCAGTGTAAGTGTACGACCCAGCAAGTGAGGAAGTGCGTGAAGAGTCCGTTTGTACCTATTTCATTGATAGTGCGTTCTGGTAAGTCCAGGTCGTGCATCCTCCATATTGGATAGTTTGAGCCAGGTGGGTGTCAGGTGGTGTGTCTAGAGTGTACAGCGTAAGAGGTCAGTGGACCCAGCTAGAGTGTGACCGTAAGAGGTCAGGTGGACTCAGCATAGTGAGTGAGCGTAAGAGTCAAGTGTGGCCAGCAAGAGTGACAGCGTAAGAGCCTGAGAAGAGGCCAGCTTTGTTTGACCTGGTCGGTTTGACGAGTTGTCCTGCGACCTAGGTAGTGTGCCAGAGTGTACACGTGCGTGACCGCCAAGAGTAGTGGCGAAGAGACCCAGTGTGCTAGGGTCTATACATAATACACACACAAGAGCGTCTCTCGCTTCCTTCGTTTGCCCTCCTAGCTCGTGGTGCTAGATTGTGATAGAAGTGATAGCACTAGCAAAGCTCAGACAAACTAGCCCCCGCTGTTCCGAATCTGAAAGAACTACTACCTCCGTCACAGTAAAATTGTCACTTTTCCATTCAAAAAACCCTAACCACACCAATTTTACTCGTATGGTCACAAACGTTTCTGCTTTTACTCGTCTAATCGATCTGCATATTGCGCCTATTGAATAGTTTGCATGTTCCGAAACGAGATGCTTCCACTTTCATTAAAAATGTATTGGCTGATAATAAAGAGGAATAATTTATCTATATAATATTTACAAGAGGTAGAATATTTTTGAACATTTTCGACTTTACTTGAAGTTTGTATGATGTAGAAAGTAAAAAGAGTGGGATGTGACAACTTTTCTGTGACGGAGGTAGTAGCAAAAGGGGATCACAGTGTCGAAAGTCTGACAAGAGAGCTAGGTGTGAGTAGTGTGCCTATACATTGTTCGGTCAGTGTAGACAGTGCACTTCCTAGCTCGCCCTAGGTCCAGCGTACCCCGTCCCTTGGGCCTAGGTTTGTTGCTGGAGAGCAGGAAAACTACACGCCACTTCTTCATATTAGTGCGTGCGTGTGAGCATGGAGAACGATCGTGTGTGTTTGCTAACGTTTGGCTTATATCTGTGCGTGCATTCAGCGCAATGAGCGGCGACGAGCCATCGAAGGCTATAAGTGGTCATGCTGCGAGTGTGAGCGACTCGCGTGCAGAAAGAAAAGACGAGAGTAGTCCTGCGAAGCCACACGGGCAAGCAACGCATGATAAAGGCGTAATGGACGAAGACGACGACGCCAAGCACACACCAGTCGGCACGAGCGAGTGACCATCTCCAGGCGCAAAGAAGAGACCGACACCTTTGACACCAAGCCGATCACCGCGGCTGAACCAAGCGGAAGAGAAAGCTGCAACACCTCGACGAAGCTCTCGCTGTTGGGCGCGTGACGCAAAAGCCCTCGAGCACACGCCCCTTCTTCAGGAGCACCTTTTCGACCAATGTCGCGTGGCGTGGGTAGCGATCGAGCAGCCACATCTTCGCTTGCCGGTAGTACTGCATCACTGTATGCCGCGAGAGAGGGTCGCCGCTCTTTGACTTGCAATACGCTAGATAGACGCCGAAGCGGTCCATGAGCGACACGAACGTTGCACCGGTCGCGTCGCCGCGGACGGCGAGGTCGACGTTGTCAAGCGCCACTGCCTCTTTTTTGAGGAAGCGCATGAAGACGTTGACAGCGCCGGTCTTGGCCTTCTTGGTGTTCATTGGCTGTAAGTCGGAGAAGCTCATTGGTGTCGGAATCGGGTGAAATATGGGAGTGAACACGCATCCATTTGACTCCAGTAGGTGCATACGCATACATTTTTCCATTGGACAAAATACGTCTGAATGCGTCGGAATTGAATGGGTACGAATCTCAACACATGTGATTGGTCAAAATACGTTCATGGCCTATCACGCATTGGCTACAAATGACAACGACTATTCTGATTAGCTAAAAACTTTAATACAAAGATTAAGTCATGTCCGAATGACGATCTATTCATCCATAGCGCATGAAGAGCGCTTGTGGGTTCAATTTAGTGACATGGCAAGTCGAAATAGTGACGTTTGTTGCTCTCTTGCGGATGTATCCATCTCTCGTGTGTCAATCAATGCATCTGCAGCAGACTCCAAAGTCTCGACTT
>JAASFN010000492.1:0-19241 GCA_023333795.1 Globisporangium rhizosaccharum | reverse complement strand
GCTCCCGTACGACGATGTCCGAGGCGCAAATGGCGTTCGACTTGCAGATGTTGCACTGCTGCAGATGATTGCGAATGGCGAAGTGCGTCCGCACTTTGGCGCGTCGTGTCCTTCGAAGCTCGCGGAGCTTGGCGACCGGTGCTTGGCGCTGAACCCGGCAGAGCGACCAGCAGCGTTCGAGGTTGTGTACGCTTTGCGTCAGATCAAGAAGAGCATGTACACTGTGCTTTAGATGAGTGACTGAGGACGTGAACGACGAGGAGCGCGGTTGTAGATCAGCATCGAACGAGACGGGCAACGTGTTTGCATACTTTGATCCCAATCTCCTAAGCGGATGCCACAGCTATTCTCCAGAATGGTCGATCTTTCATGTGTGGAACTGGGAGTACTCTCGTTGACCTTCAGTGTTCTCCTACTCTTCATCTCGCGAACGCTCACTTATCAAAGTCGATTCCGAGCTTCTGAGTGCCTCAAGTAGAGCGACGCGAGGTCTCCGGCCTCGAGACAACACACCAAAGCTCCAGCTTCGAGCACAAGTCCAGCGCGCGCAGTTCGCGAAGCGAGAAGACTCTTGTCAACGCCATCCGGTTCATTGCTATTTTGACTCCGTTTTAGTATGCTCTGCTGTAAACAAGTAAACTCAGTAGTGACAAAATCAGGGAATCGCTCATGTTCTTCTTCGTTGAAGAACAAAGGATCTCATTCGAGCACGCGCGCCATCGCCACCACAGACGACGACGACAGCAGCAGCGACTGATCGCTATGGCGACGCGCGCGCGGCAGCAGCAGCTACTGCTGCTTGCAGTGGTACTCGTGACTGGGCTCGTGATTGACACTCGTGCAGAGCGGCCAGTGATCCCGCGTCAGTACGCCCACCGCACATTCAAAACAGCGAACGACGACGACAGTGCAACGCGTCCACTCTGGCGCGCGCAGTTTGACCATGAGCAGCAGCAGCAACAAGCACACAGTGCACACGCACCTGTGTGGGTCGAACCAAACGCTACAACGCCGCTCGTGCAATCGCAACACGCAGTCTTGACGCCGTACCCGCCGCGCATTCGTGACGGCGAAGACCTCGTTGTGCGCTGGACTGGCGTCGAGTCGCCGCATCCGAGCGATTTCCTCACACTCACGTGCGGTCCAACTGTGAATGCGCAGGACGTGCTGCGCCAAGTCAACGCATCGCACACAGACGCTCAGCCAAACGCTGTGCGCTTCCCGCAGCTCTACATGCTGCGATGCAACTACACGGTGACGTACTACAACTACCAGCCGCATGTGCGCGACTACGTTGCGATTGCGTCAGTAGAAGTCGGGATGACTGAGTCGTTCAGTGCGCCCAAGCACGGCCACATCGCGCTCACGACGAGCGTCGATGCGATGGCTGTGATGTTCAACTCGGCCTCGAAGCGCACGCCAATGGTGCAGTTTGGCCTTGAGCCTTCAACGCTCACGCGCCAGGCGACTGGCACGTCGACGACGTACAGCGCGAGCGACATGTGCGACGCACCAGCAAACATCACAGCGCAAGCGTGGTTCCGCGACCCTGGGTACATGCACACAGTGATTTTGACCAAGTTGCAGTTCGGTAACCGGTACTTTTACCGGTTTGGCAACGACATTGACGGCTGGAGTACAGTGTACTCGTTCAAAGCGCGACCAGATCCGAGTGTCGAGCGCACGACACACTTCATTGCGTACGCTGACATGGGCATTGACAGCGCCCCGGCTGCAACGTCGACAGCGGTTCGTGCGTTCCAAGAAGTCGTGAGCGGTGCGTACGACGACTTTTTGCTCCACTTTGGCGACGTGAGCTACGCGCGCGGACAGGCGTTCATGTGGGACGCGTTCTTCCACCTCATTGAGCCGTATGCAACGCGCGTGCCGTACATGGTGAGCATTGGGAACCACGAGTACGACTACATGACTGGCGGCGCGCGCGATCCAAGCGGTGCAGTCGACAAAGCGACTGGACGCATGGCGTTTCACCCGGACTGGGCAAACTTTGGCGGCGACTCGAGCGGCGAGTGCTCGGTGCCGATGTTCCATCGCTGGCACGCACCGGCGACCGGGCGTGGGATCTACTGGTACTCGTTTGACTATGGCGGTGTGCACGTTGTGCAGCTGTCGTCGGAGCACGACTGGACGCCCGAGTCCGAGCAGTACACGTGGCTCGAGAACGACCTCAAATCCGTTGACCGCACGCAGTCGCCGTGGATCGTACTCACTGCGCACCGCATGATGTACACGACGCAATTGGGCGAAGTCCCAGACTACAACGTCTCGCTGCACATGCGCGACGCGTTGGAAGACTTGCTCTGGACGTACAAAGTGAACGTCATGCTTGTTGGCCACCAGCACTCGTACGAGCGCAGCTGCGCAGTCCGCGCTGGCAAGTGCACATCGGACGGTGTTGGCCCAGTGCACATTGTCGTCGGCTCGGCTGGCGCGTCGCTTGAGACTGAGGGCTTTTCGAGCGAGCTTGGCGAGTGGAGCGTGAGCCACATCAACGACTGGGGCTACTTGCGCGTCGCCGCGACGCCAGACGACATGACGCTCCAGTTTGTGCTCAACCGCAACGGCGCAGTCTATGACGAAGTCACACTCGCGCCGTGGAAGTGAGTGCGTTGCTCGCTCGCTATGACAAAGACTGCTGACAGTGTAGCGAAGTTGAGGATTGGAGGCTAGTGGCAAGCTCTCGAGTACATGTGATGATGATGCATTGATAGTGTTGTCGTTCGAGCTCATTCACGATCATCACGTCTTGAGTTGGTCTTGTCCAGTGACAGCGTGCGATCGCTCTCGCCTGGCAAGCTGGACGCTCTTAAGGAGTTTGCCTGCTTGGTAACGCGGCTCGGAAGTGAGAACGAAGGATTGGCCGTCATAGCGCTCTTGAGCTCTTCCAGTACGCGTGGTAGCGGCATGCTCTCGCCACGCTTCGCCATGGCAGCAAGTTGCGTTCTAAGACCTGAATGTCTGGGTCTCGCGATTTTCACTACGCGCACGTCGCATTAGATCAACAACAGGACGCGCATGTAAAAATTCTAGAGACACGTCAAAATTTGCTATTGACGCGTCGCTAGTAGAATAGACACAATAATAATGGTCGTGCAAAATTGAGCTGGTGAAAATGACGACGACAGCAGCGAGGAAGGAGCTGCCGGCGCGGCACTCGCGCGGCACGCGCATTCGGCAGCTCGTCGGCGAAGAAGCCGAGGCAGATGAGTCGTTCTGGGGCCAAGCTGCGTGGAACGAAGACGAGCAGGACGACGACTACTCGACCGAAGACGGTGCGTTCGTTGCCATGTGTGGCACATGACATGGCGCTGCTCATGGTGCTCATACAATGACACATGCACTCTCTCTGTGTCTATATGTACATGCGTTTCAATGCACCAACAGAGGAGGAAGACGTCGTCGACTCGGACTTTGACGAAGCCGAGAACCCGGACGAAGACGTGCACGACCAAGAGGCAGACGACGACCGTGCGCAGCGGCGACGCACAAGCACACAAGTACGACCGTCTTTCTATCAATCTGCCTGTAGACTTACAGCGCTAGTACGTTGGACTCATACATCTATGCATCTATGTACGTATGCTTGTACTAGCGCACTGGCGTGTACCGCGAGCCAGTGAAGCAAGTGACGCGGAGCAACTTGCTTAAGAAGCCTCGACTGACTGCAGCAGCAGCCTTAGCCACCGCCACTGTGCCGACGACTGCAACCGCCTCGACACTGACAGATACATCAACAACAGGAACGACAGCACATGGACGACCGCCAACTCCGCCGCCAATGTTCCAGTACGAAGCGCCGACTGTGCGGCGGTCGACTGCGCGTAAGAGCTCGGCGTCGTCCGAGCTGCGCAAGCGCGCGACTGCTGAAGCAGCGCTGCGGACGCGGCGGCACTCGGACACACCTGGGCCTCTCAGCACTGGCCCTGGCGCTAGTCAGAGCCTTGCGCAGCAGCAGCAATCAGCGCCGCCACTGCGCTTCACACAGGCGCAGCTGCTCGCAGAAGCCGTGCGGACCGAAGTCGAGAACGTCCAGTCGCTCAGTCGTCTCGAGCAGCTCGAAGAGGAGAAACGCGTCGAGAGCCTCGCGCCGAAAGCGCCGTTCACTGGCCACATGGTGCGCTACCACAGCCGCATTGGCATGCCCAAGACCATCACGTTCCTCAACACTGTCGAGTTCCCTGCGCTCTTTCATCAGCACAAGCCAGCGAAGCGCGAGCGACCGACGCGCCCGGACGACAACAACGGCGACAATGACGACGGTACTGGCGAGGATGAGGAGGACAATGGCGATGGCGATGATGATGAGGATGAAGGCACTGGCGCACCCGAGGACGACGCATAGCACTCACTATAGTCATTCATATAGAGAGAGATTGAGCTAGGGCAACGTCGTAGATTCGCTTGCGCATGTGCGTTGTACTGCTGTCATCGCCGTCGAAGGCGAGTCCATGGCTGGCATACAGACTGACTGACTGATTGGCTGACTGATTGGCTGGTTAGTGCCGTCTTACTCAGCCTTCTTTTTCGCAGCAGCTGCGAGCGCCTTGTTCGTCGCGCTCCAGAAGAGCAGGACCTGGAGCACGAGCGTGCCGTTCAGTGCGATCGCGACGCCAAAGCCCAGGAGCTGCACTGGGTCGCCAGTCTCCTGCATCGTCGTAAAGAGCCGCGCAACGGAGCCGCCAAAGTTGAGCACGAGCGTCACGAACGCAAGTTGCCCAGTGTGGCCTTGCTTGAAGTTCGACAGGATCTAATCATGCATATCAACGAGCGTTAGGTGTGACTCTGTGTATGCATATACACGTAACCAATCCATCCAGTTCGAAGACCCACGATGGACGTACTTGCGGGATGCGAGCGATGATGCTGACTGGGATGCCAGCTGACGCGAGCATCCACTGGTATTCGGGCGGCGTGACGAGCATGCCAGCTGCGAGCGCACTAAAGACAACAGCGAGCCCAATGCGCGTGCTATATGCGATCTTCGGTGTGTAGTACGCCCAGAGCAGCAGCACGAGCACGACGTTCTGGACGAGGATCACGAGGTTCTCGCCCCACGTGCTCACGGGGTAGCCCTTGAGCACGTTGTAGATCGTGCTCGAGAGGTACAGCAGCACTTCCATGTAGAACGACGCTGGCGTGAGTCCCGTGACGTCCTTTGCGCTCAGGATCTTGAGGATCTGCGGCAGCTTGAGGATCAAACTCCCAGTGATGATCGCGTACCCGAGCGCTTTGCTCACCACGAGTTTGAGGCACGCAACGTTTGCAAAGTCATGCTGCGTGAAGAACGCATCAAAGCACGCGGGCGTGAACACGCCAAACACGAGCTCCGAGCTGTCGGTCTTGGCTGCCGTCGTCGCAGTCGCAGCGACGACCGAGCCAGCGAGCGCAAGTGCTGCTGCAATAGGCAGGATTTTGGTCGCCATGATGCGTGAGCTTGTGCTGAGAGCAAGCGATGGAGAGAAGCGAGCGAGCGAGCGAGACGAGGGAGCAAGCACACGTGGAGCTCGTCGGTCGTTCTTGCGAGTGCGTCGATTGACACGCAGGTCTTTTCGTCCCGAATCGATTGCGTTACGTTCGGGATTACTTAGCCAGCCATTCGCAACAAATAGAGTATATTTATATGTGCAATTGAATGCATGCCGTATTCTATTATGAGCACATAACAACTGCTTGGCAACACGACTGCAGCAGGAATCGCCATCGCCATCGTCGTCGTCGCTGTCGCTGGATCAGCAGCAGCTCGCTCGCGATCGCGATGAACCAGAACGACTTTCGCGCTTTGCTGAGCGCCAAGACGAGTGCTAGTAATGCATCGAGCAGCAAGAGCAGCGCTGGTGGTGGCAATGGCAGCTTTGGCGGAAAGCGCAACATGACTGCGTCCGACCTCGAAGAGATCCGGCGATTGTCCAAGAAACCCAAGAAGAAAGGCAAGAAGCCTGGCAAGAGCGCCGCCATTGGCGACGACAACGGTGACGAGAGCAACACTAGTGCAGCGAAGAGCGCGTACCGCGATCGTGCAGCGGAGCGGCGACAGGGCATCCACTCGGACATGATCGACGCAGACGAGTTTGCGCACTTTGACGCCGAGCAGACCAAGTTTCTCGGCGGCGACCTCGAGCACACGCACCTCGTGAAAGGACTGGACTTTGCACTGCTCTCGCAACTCAAGCGCGAGAAAGAGAAGCTACTACATGCGACTGCAGCGCACAAGCAGCAGCAGGCGCAGGCTCCACCACAACCTCAGAGCACGAGCAGCAGTGGCAGCCAGTCAGCGCCAGTAGCAGCAGCTGACAAGCTCACTTTCAAGTCGCGCGTTGGGCGGCTCGTGTACTTTCACGCTGTCCAGAGCAGCGGAGTGTCGTCGCTCCTCGCGTCGCGTGCAACCGAGCAGTTCCTCCCAGGACGCATGTTCTACACGTTTAGTCTGACCGCGAACGAGCTCGCGAGCGTCCCAGTGATCGTCCAGCGGAGCAAAGAGGACTGTCCCGAGCCAGACGACATCGTGAGTGGCATGGTGAGCGAGCTCGTGATCTCAAAAGTCGGCGATGCGCTCCGTCGCACGCGTCACGGTGGTGGTAGCAGCAGCAAGAAGCTCCGGAAGAAGACAAAAGCGGCCAGTGGCAGCAGTGCTGATGCTGGTGGCGGCCTCACAGCTGGTGGCGACAACGAAGACAAGGACCCTGCTGCGAGTAACTCGGCAGCAAAAACACCAGCAGCAGCGGCTATCGACAGCGACGACGAAGACATCTTCCCAGATGCCGGTGAGTACGTTCCAATCCATGCGCGAGACGAGGCGCAGGACACGACTAGCAAGCGCGAGACACCAAGTAGTAGCAAGCAGACGGGGTACTTTAGCAACTTGAGTGCGTCGCTCAGTGCCGCTGAACAAGCCGAGAAGGAGCGCGAAGAAGCCGCTGAGCACGCGTGGAAGCAGACGATCCGCAAAGTCGTTGCGACGCAGTCGCGTGTCGAGCGCGAGCAGCAAGCGCGTGACGCACAGCGGAGCAAAGCGCCAGTTGACGAGTACTCAGAGTGCTACCCCGAGTACCAAGCTGCAGCGTCGGCTATTGACAGTGAAGACGACGAAGAGACGCCGCGCAAAGGCGCCGACAGAGATAACGACGAAGGTGGCGATGAGACCGAGAAGACGCGGCGCCGCAAGCAGAAGCAAGGGAACAAGCTGCAGAACGACCTCGAGAAGATCAACAAGGTATGTGGTGCAAGTGCATCTGTGTGGTACTATGTGGAGTGCAGTGCTAACGTATGGCGGCTCGTTGTGTGTCTGCATGTGTCCACAGCTCATGGACGCCAAGAAGAGTGCGAGCGAGCGTGATTGATAACAATCGAAGAGGTAGTTGCCTTTTGTTTGATCAAATACAAGAGGAAAATATCAAACAAATCGATCACCGGTTTGAACGTATAATGTCATTTTCCGAAACTGGGAAACTTGAGGTGGCTGTTTTCGTAATTTGCTGGTTTGCTCAAAACCATTGGAAACCATTGGCTGTCGAGACGGAAGCGCAGGTCTCGCCCGCTTCTGCGTATTTTTTGAGTGGTGTGCCTGGGACTAACTACTACCCAAGTGCTGCATCAAGGTGCGTGTGCGTGTGTGCGCGCTCTTCATGGCGGCGACGACGCTCGCAGCGAGTGCGAGTGGGAGCGACTGCAGGCAGGCAAAGCAAGGCGACGCAAGTGTGCAGCAGTAGCAGAAGGAGCAGCGTATGAGCGCGATACAGAGAGCAACAAGCAGGGCAAATCAACAGCGCAAACTGACAGATCGAGCTTCAGCCAGCCATTCAATCACGAGACAGCAGGCGCCATGCACCGGGCGAACGTGCGGATTGCAGCGACTGCAGGCTACCGACAGACACATCTCATCGATCCTCCGTAGCTCTCGCTGCTGCCACCTGCCTGCCTTCCTTCCTGTCCGCAGTGCCTCGCTCGCTAAGCACTCTCTCGCTCGCTTGCGTCCACGCCACTGCGTATCCATCATCCTGGTCGACTAGCGCAACGTCGTCACTCACACTCTTGATCTTCTATCTGTACGCGCAGATGGCTGACGAGATTGCTCTTGCGCGTGAACGCCTTCGTGCGAAGTTCGGTGACGTCCGCACGGGCGGCAAGGGCTCGGTGCGCCGAAAGTACAAGGCGCCGCACAAGGTCACGGCGGCGGACGACAAGAAGCTCGACGCGGCTCTCAAGAAGCTCGGCACGACGCCGATCCCGGCGGTCGAGGAGGTGAACCTCTTCAAGGCCGATGGCCAGGTGATCCACTTCGTCGCGCCGAAGGTCCAGGCGGCGATCTCGGCCAACACGTTCGCGGTCTCGGGCCACAGCTCGACCAAGTCGCTCCAGGAGCTGCTCCCGGGCATCATCAACCAGCTCGGCCCGGACAACCTCGCGAACCTCAAGCAGATCGCTGAGTCGTACACGGCGGCGCAGAAGGCGGCGCGCGCGGCGGCCGGTGAGGACGACGACGACGATGTCCCGGACCTCGTCGACAACTTTGAGGACGTGAGCCAGCAGGATTAAGCCAGCGGTCGGTCGGTCTGTCCGTCACGCGCGCAAGTGCGTCGTCGTTGCTGAGGCGGGCGCTGCTGTCGAGCGGACGCAAGGCTCCTGCACTGTGCGCGCACAGGTCGTTGATGTGTTGTTCTACTAGCGAGTCGGTTGTCGGTCCTTGCGAGACGCCGGTAGCTCACACGTAGCTAGCTAACCGTGAACAAGGACGCAATCCCAATAGTACACCACCACCACCACACGTAGGCATCTTCACCCTCACTGCGACCTGCCGCCATCCTGTGGCTTCATTCATCTCACTGGTCTCTCAGTTGCTCTGGGGATCGCAACGAGTCTTGATAGTCTCTGTGGGCATGAACAAGTGTGTCATCGCTGATCCATGAAGCCGCAGCAGCGCGCACGATCTTGTGTCATGCGTGATGACAAGCGCTCACTAAGAGTTGGTTCGATAGACCGACAGTCTCCGTGTAAGCGAGCACTTGATCATACGCCCTCCTCGGTATCGTGATGGACTTGAGCAACTATTGCGACAAGGCGCGAGTGAATGACGAAGAGAGCGCACTCTGCCGAATGACTGATGTACTGGTCTGCCCAGACGCCTGTACGATCCATCATGTGCGTGTGTGCATCTGCGCACGATCGACAGGCTTGTGACGAAAGCAACAGCCCAAGTTGATCAACCAGCCAACGAATGCAGCAGCAGCAGCAAGACGCCGTTCATTCAATGATCGCCACTCTGCCCATGCGCTCGCTGCTACAGCGTCTGCTGTCTACCTCGTGCCACTGGCGCGCGTGTCTCCTACTCCTTGATCGTCACGATCGCCTTCTTAAAGTCCTTCTCCTTGTACACGTACTTGCCTCGGAACGCGCGCTTAAATTTACCTACAGACACACATGTGCACACATGTGTGTGAGCAGCCACCAACAGATACACAGATACACAGACACACAAACGTGTACGCACCTTCGTAGTTCATCGTGTTGACCTTGACGACAGGGAGGTTGTAGACCTTGGTGAGGTACTCCTTGATGTCGTGCTTAGTGTAGTTGGGCTCGACGCGGAAGACGTACTGGTTGTCGCGCAGACGCGTGCGCGCGTTCTTGCCCATGAACGTGATCGCCATGTTTGGGAACTTCAAGCGGTTCCAGACCATGGCTGCTGAGGTGCTGCTGTTGGCGGTTGTAGCGGCGGCACGTAGGTCTAGACGACGACGACGGAAGCGACGGCGACAGCGGCGGTGGCAATGACCTGCTACTCGGCGTTCTGATGTTGTGCACGAGCGGCTCCGAGCCACTCGACGCAACGCGAATCGCAACAAATCAAGTGTGTTTTTGTGTAATACATGGCAGTTAATGCAAGGACAGAGTAATGGACTGGTTTGGATGGCGCTTCTATTAAGAGTAAAACACTATCATAGGACGACACGAAACAGTGCGACTACAATAGGCGCAGCTCTTGTGTTTCCAAGCACAAGCCAAAGAGAACAGTCGAAGGCGAGATGGCGCGGCCGGGCAAGTGCTTTGAGTGCGTGCTCCAGGGCGAAGTGGTGCGTCTGTGCGTGCATGAAGCGCTGTCTATCGACTTGCGCTATCTCTATCTGCTCGTATGCGCAAAAAGACTCACAATCGAGCGCATCCTGCGCGTGTACATGTGTAGAACTTCAAGCACTTCCCAACGTTCGTTGAGCGTCTGCGTGGTTTGTGCGGCGAGAGCGTCGTCAAGGTGCGTCCTGTATGCGCATATGCGTTGGTGTATCTAGCACACAGGTGCTCACACTCGCTGCCTTGCGTGGTGCTGGTGGTGTGACGCATGCCACACACACACAGGAGGACATTGCGTACAAAGAGTACGTCTACAACTTTGACGACAAGTGTCCGCAGTACATCCAAGGTACGCACTCGCTCTATGACTTGCTCTATGCACTAGTACATAGCTCGTTGCATGACTTACAGTCAAACGTATGATACGCAGGCGTGCCGCACTATGAAGTGCGTGCGCGGCACGTGTTCTCGGGCTCGACGACGTTCCAGGGCGAGCAAGTGGAGATGCCACTCGACGGCGGCCAGAAGTGGTGCGTCCTCTCTCTCTCTCTCTCTATCACATACTATTGAGTGTGTATGTCCTACTGATGGATGGACTACGGACTGTAATGTAGGGAGCTGCGGTACATTGGGCGGTGGGAGCGCAAGAAGCTGTCGGAACAAGGCAGTGGCATGGCGCTCGGTGTGCCGTTCCGCAGTCAAATCGCAGTCTCCGTGAGCCAGAACGTCCGACCGTTCCTCAACACCCTCGGCTTTCGGTACGACCTCGAGACGCTCTCGTTCGTGAGACTGCTAGGCTGGCAGATAGTCAGCCAACGGACAGACTGACTGACGCGTTCTCTCGCTCTCACTCTCATACTTGCAGCCACAGCTACCGATACATGCGTCTCGGCACGCGCTGGCAACTTCCAAACGGCATTACGATCGAAGCTACGCGCATGAAAGCAGTACGTCCTTGTGCGCTTCTCTCTTACGTATGTTCGCACGTCAGTTGATGATATGTCCGCACTCACGTATGTCCGCATCGATTCGTTTCTGTCTCAATAGCTTGAGAATGAAGATGAGAAGGACGAGTACCGCCTTGTGGACCTTGAGAACTTGCGCGTCGAAGCGCTGCTTGTCGAGATCTTTGCACTCACGACGGACGAGAAGATCGACGAGGCGTCGCAGAAGATCCGGCGCTTTGCAGTCGATTTGGATCCGTACTTCATCGAGCGGCCGTCGGAAGGGAAGGAGATCCTCCACAGCACGGCGACGCTCGCAGCTGAAGTGCGTCGCAAGCGTCCGCGTCAGTAGGTTCCCAGCATCAGCTAGCCAAGACGACTGGAAGTCTCGTTACTAGGACGTCGGGACGCCATTACGGCAGTGAAGTCTATCAGACCCAGATGAGGACGACGCTAGTGTCGAAGCCTTGGGACGTTCGAGTCGTCAGCATCGCAGCAGACGCATGCGAATGAATGGATAGATGGATGAATGGCTTGCTATGATGATGATGGAGACAACAGACAGACAGACGAGTGGCTCGATGGTTAAGTGGCTAGTACGAGGACGCGTAGTGGCGTGTTCGCGTGAGGATCTGAGTGCGCTTCGTCAGTTGCAGTCGCAGCCAAAGCCGCCAGTGTTGTCGTAGCTCAGCGGCGGGAGACTCGTCAAGCGAATGACGCGGTGGTCGTCGTCGCCATTGCCTCGTCGCTTATACGGACTGCTGCGACTCGCTTCATGGCCGCGCTTGTCGCCGTCATCCTCACTGTCGTCCTCTTCTTCGCTAGTACGCTCCTCTGGAGCTCGTCGCAACTGCTGAGCCTTTGCAGCGCGGTGATTCGCGACCATGCGGTCAAGGAGACACACAAACGCGTCGTCGACCGAGTCGCCGCGCTTCGCTGACGTGCGGAACCACTCGAGGATCCCGAGCTTCGCGACACACTTTTGCATGTTCACGCCGATCGCCAGTGCGCCCGCAACGTCCGTGAGCAAGTCGCTCTTGTTTGCGACCATCACGACTGGAAGTTGTGTATTGTCGTCGTCATCAGTAGTGCGACGCGCCAAGTCGCGCGCACACGTGTCGAGTTCGTGCTTCCACGTCTCAACAGCGTCGACTGTGTTCTCGCGCGTGATGTCGCACACAATGAGCGCGCCAGCAGCGTCGCGAAAGTACGCGCGCGTGAGCTTTGCGAACCGGTCTTGACCAGCAATGTCCCAGAGCTGCAAGCTCACAGTGAGCGTTGCGTCGTAGCGAATGGACTTCTCGACAAAGTCTGCGCCGATCGTGCTCACGTACGTCTCGGAGAACTCGTGCGAGACGAACTGCCGGATCGTGCTCGTCTTGCCACACCGGGCGTTGCCGACGACGAGCACTTTCATGATCACAGTCTCGTGTGCTGGCTCGCGCTGCTGTGGTTGTTGTTGTTGTTGTGATGCAGCGGAAGGAGCGCCGCCGATAGCGTCATGGACACTGTCGCGGCTGTCATGGTCATCGCCACTAACGCTGCTGCTGCGACTGCTACTCCGCGACGAGCTGCTTGCGTAGTCCGAGTACTGCGCGAGCATGGCGTCGATCTCTGCTTTCGTTGGACTGCTCATGTTCTCGAGCGCTGCGAGACGCTCGCGCACTTGCGCAATGTCCATTGTCGCAATGTCGTCGTCGTCACCGTCAGTGCTGTACAATGCAGTTGGTCGTGCTGCTGCTGCAGACGTGCTGCTCACGCTAGCATCTTCGACTGCATTGCTGTCGTTGTCGTTGTCGTTGCTGACGTCGCTGGTGCGCACACTCGACACACTCGCGTCACTGACTTCTTCCAGTGTACTGCCAGCTGCACAACCATACAGCAAAGCAGTGCCGTCGCGCGCTGCATCATGTGACGACAAGTCTTTATGCTCGCTCTGACGGGCATCGCTCTCACGGCGCTCGGCCATGACGCGCGCCAAGTCGCTACTGCGGTGTTGCAGCATCCCGCGCGAGCGCTCAATGCCGGTTGTCGGTGTGGCAGCTGCGCTACTAGCGCCGCTGATTGCCGGGAACAGCGAGGTCGTAGTGTCAAACTTGCGCATCTTGCGCAATGTCTTGTCTCGACGAGCTTGTGATTGTGAGCTGAGCTGCTGGTCACACGCGTGTCCTTTCGCGTGGATCGACCGTATACTTTGTGCGCGTATAGCGACACCATCACCGCAAAAATTATACGACCAAGCTCAAAGAGCTCAAGCACACAACGTCGACTGACGGATCGACTGCACGGAGAGACAATGGCCGAGCGCGCGAGTCTCTTGGCGCTTCAGCTGAGCTGCCGCGGCAACGCTGCGCGCGAGCGCGTCCTGCGCGACCTCGTGTCGTTTGCCGAGTCGCGCGGCGAGCTCCAGCAGCTCCAAGCATTGCCAACGACACCGCGCGGCGCAACGATCGACTGGCTCCGGCTGTACGAAGAAGTCGTGGCGCGCGGTGGGTACGAGCTCGTGTCGCGACGCAAGCTCTGGTCCGAGATCGCAGCAAAGAGCTGCATGGGCATCGATATCATGCCATTTGCACTCGCACGGCACTACGAACGGTGCGTCAAGGGCATCTGTCTGTCTGTATGAGTCCACACAAGCCAACCCCATGGCTTACTGTGCATGTCGACTGTTACAATGGGCAGCTACTTGTACGCGTTTGAAGCGAAGCAACTCTTTGGCCGCGACGTCCCTCCGAGCGTCGTGCCTGCAAAGCGCAGCGCGACGGACGCTAACGACAACGACAGCACGGACGACCAGCGCATTGCGACTGCGAACGAGCTCCTCGAAGCGCAGAACATGGGCGGGACGCCACTGCCAGCCGCGCCAAAGCGGCTCAAAGTCCAGCGCAGCGGCACGTCAGTCGTGAATCCGGACCTCGGGACGCTCCACAGCCTCGTGCTTGCACTCGACTCGAATGTCCCGCGCGACGTGCTTCAAGCGATCAACGTCCTCAGTGTCTTGTCGTACGGAACGACGACCGCCAAGTCCGCGACTACGACTGCACCAAGTGACGCAGAGAGCGAGCTCTTGCTCGATGGCGTCCCGGGTCTCCTCGATGCGCTCTACCGGCAGCTCCAAACCTGCGAGCTGTTGCCGCACCAGGTCGCCCATAGCGACCTCACGGACGTCTCGATGACGCAGCGCGCACGCCGCCGACTGCTCCACACAAACACCAGCACGATCAGCAGCAGCGACAGCGCTCGTGAAGTCCTCGATGCGCGCGGCTTGCTCGTGCTCAACATCATCCGGAACCTCTCGATGGTCGCTGCGAACGAGAAGCTCCTTGCAGACCACGAAGAGCTCGTAGTGTACTTGATCCTGCTCTTGCAGTCGAGCCATTTGAATACGTCCTGGTCGCCGCTACTCGACCCGCACGAGCGCACACCTGCGCGCGCGATGGAGCTCGCAGACCACGCACTCGACATCCTCTGCAACGTCTCGAAGCGCATTGACTTTGTTGCGCTCCACCCGCCAGCGCAGCTCGAGCTCTGGCACATTGAGCACCACTTGGCCGCGCACCTCTGGCACAAGCAGCAGCTCCTGCCGCTCGAGTGTCTGCTCCAGCAAATTGCCCACTTGCTTTTGCAGCCAGCGCCACTGCAGCGATCAATACTTTTGCGCGCGTGCGAACTCTTTTGCAACATCTCGCGCGACCCAAGTGTGCGCCACTTGTTAGCTAAAAGTGGGACACTGAATGACCCAAAAGTTTTGCACCGCGTCGTTGGGTTGCTCGCGTGCACGCGCGACGACAGCAACAGCAGTCGCAAGCAGCAGCAGACGGCGATCACTCGAAGCACTGCCGGCGGTCTCCGCGTCATCGATGACGCTGCAATGGACGACGACGACGCACATGATGGTGACCAAGACGACGACCTCGATGACGAACAGAGCAAGTGGCCCGCGCCGTGGGAGAGCGACGGGTATCCGTCTGGCGTTGGCATGGGCGTCGTGTACGTGAGTCCAGAAGGCACGCGGAGCGTCGGTGTCCACGGCGCTAGCGGGAGCGAGAGTGCGATGAAGATCGACCACGAAGTGCGCGACGCTGTGCTCGAAGTGCTCTTTCGGCTCGCAGACGTGAGCGACGACGCCAAAGTACGTGTCTTGTCTTGTGTTGAGTGGGTGTTTGGGTGAATGAGTGGGCGAGTCACTCACGTGCTGGTCGCTCTGTAGCTCCGCATTGCGAAGCACCCAACGTGTCTCTACCGTGTCGCCTCGGTGCTCACGTCCTGCATTGGCCGCGTACGTACATTGGAGCGTATGCCATGGTCTGTGGCTGTGACCAGCACCTAATGACCGCTATGGGACCCTGTGGCTATGACTCTGTGGATGGACAACCAGCCGGAAGCTGCGCGCATCGCCGTTGCGATCCTCTCGAGCGTCTCGATGAACCGCCAGACGTTCCCGTTCTTCCTCCCAATCGAGCGTGACCTCATGCTCGTCGCGTGCTCGGACCGGAGCGTCGCCGACATTCTCACAAACGTCGTTGCAGACGTCTACGGCATGCACTCGCTCTAGACATTTGCACCACCAGCTCAGTGGGTCATTGGGTCATTGGGTGCAGAAGCGCATCGTGTTACAATCGAGCAGCTCTTTGTCAGTCTCTCTCTTTCCTTCTCTCTCGTGTGCTCGTGCTCTAGGAACACGCGTGTAGCAGTTGACGAGCGCCATTGTGTGTCTGTGTCCACTGCCGCTCGCTCTCTCGCTCTCTCAGTCCATCGTCGACTAGAAGCCGAGACCCGTGAGCCACTTCTTGATGTCGCCGACGTGGTCGCCGACGACTTCGAGGCGTCCTGGGCGAATCGCGACCTCTTTGCCATGGCAGACCTTGGACATCTCGGTACGGAGCTCGTCTTCGTCGCCGTTAAAGCGGCGGAGGATCGTGAGCACGCGCGTGCGGCCGTTGCGGTAGTCGCGGTACACTGGGAGCTGGAGACCGAGCGCCGTGCGCTTGACGTGGAACGGCAAGTTCGGCAGCGGCGCCTCCGGTGCAGGCGACCAGCCGTTGAAGCTCACCTTCTCCGGCTCGTACGTCGGTGCGTACTTGAGCGCCGGCACTTCGACTTCGACCTGCGGCTGGCGCTGCAGCGCGCGCAAGTTTGCTGGGTGGCGCGTCTTGCGGCGGATCTGGCGGTTGCTCGCCACGCGCTCGATCGCGCTCGTGGTCACGACTGCGCGACGGGAGAACATTGTATTGCTCGTACTGCTGCTCTTGCTGCTGCTGCGGATGGAACGCGCGTAGAGCTGCGTCTGCTTGATGCTCGAGGTGGCGTTGCGCGTGACGAAATCCCAACCGAGTGGCCACCATCGAGTGCTCTTCGAAAAAGCGCTTTGAATAGAAGGCTCTTGCTTTATTGTATATCGCTGAATAGAAGACTGCAAATACTTGGTTTTAGCACTATTGCATCTTCACGTAGAAGACGGCATCGTCGAGTCAAGTGACCGTGAAGCACTCGAACGATGCTTTCAATGGTGAGCTCCTTCGATTGACAGACGTCGATACGGCTCATTAAGCCCAGCAAGTACACTGCCATCTAATAGAACGAAGGTGATACGGGTCGCGCCTTGTGTTCAAAGGCTACGACTGAGCGTTTATCATGCGTCTCTCACCTCGTACCTAGCCAACGCCTTAGTTGGCGTGCGAGACACCAAACTCTGCGCGGTACTTGCGAATGACTGGCAAAAACGGCGCATTCGCATCCGAAGCCGGCGCCGCTTCCAAGAACGCCACGAGCGCGTCCAAGTTCGCAATGCTCACGACTGGGACGCCGTACGCATCACGGACACGGTCGATCGCAGAGCGCGTGTCGGTCACTGACACTTTTTCTTGACGGTCGAGCGAGATGCAGACGCCTGCGACCGTTGCGTTCGTGTGCGCGAGGATGTCCATCGCTTCGGTGATCGCCGTGCCAGCCGTGATGACATCGTCAATAATGAGGACCCTATAATAGGATAGTATGTTAGGCAGTCAGTCTCACATCCGAGGACTCGCTATCATAGGAAGCCATGGAAACGTACCGCTTGCCAGTCATGTCAGCGCCAACGAGCACGCCACCTTCGCCGTGGTCCTTCGCCTCCTTCCGGTTGTACGCAAACGGCAAGTCAATGTCGTACAACTCAGCGTACGCAATCGCGACTGCAGCAGCGAGCGTAATGCCCTTGTACGCGGGGCCAAAGAGCACGTCGAACTCGACACCGCTCGCGTGGATCGCCTGCGCGTAGAACTTGCCGAGTTGACTCAAGGCGCGACCGGTGCGGAAGAGTCCAGCGTTGAAGAAGTACGGACTCTGACGCCCGGACTTGAGCGTGAAGTCACCAAACTTGAGCACGCCGTACGAGAGCGCAAACGCAATGAACGCGCTCGCCGGCGCTGTCTCGGCGGTCTTGACGACTGCGGAAGACATTGCCGCGACTTTGGTCTTGCGCACAGCGTTGATCGCAATCCGGAGCTCTTCAGCGGCGGCTTTTGGGTCAGCGGCTTTCGAGATGCCGCGCGAGACTGGCACGAGCAAGCCGTAGCCGTCAGCCGAGAGCCCAGCAAAGACCGCTTCTTCGAGGTTCCCGCCCTGCGCGCCGATGCCAGGGGCGAGGATCCAGAGCTTCGGCGTCACGACGCGCACGCGACGGAGCGCCTAGAGCCATAGCGAGAGAGCGATAGTACATCCTAGAGGTGAGTGACTCGGTCATACAACGTCAGACAGAGCAGGCGGTCGTTCGTACCTCGACGTCTGTCGCGCCAACGACGAGTCCAACGTTGTCCTCAGTGTTCCACGCCGCGCACTTGAGCGCCACGTCTTCGTAAAGCAAGCGCGAGGCGCCGTCTGCTGCTGCGACGCGGAGCGTCTGGAAGTCGTTCGCGCTTGGGTTCGACGTCTTGCAGAGCACAAAGCAGCCGCGCTCTGGGTGGCCGCGCACGAACGGGTCGATCGAGTCTGCACCCATGTAAGGCGCAAGCGTGATCGCATGCGCGTCGAGCGTATCGAACGCGGCGACTGCGTACGCTGCAGCGGTCGTGCTAATGTCGCCGCGCTTTGCGTCGAGGAGCACAGGGATGCCAGCTGGCACGGCTTTGATCACGTCGTGGAGCGCTGCGACACCGTCCGCGCCAAACGCTTCAAAGAACGCGGCGTTCGGCTTGTACGCCGCGGCGACAGCGTGCGTCTGCTCGATCAAGCGGAGACAGAACGCCTTTGCGGCCGCCGCAGTGGGCTCTGGGAGCTCGCTCACGTGCGGGTCCAAGCCGACGCAGAGGAGCGAGTCAATGGCGTCCACGCGTGCGCGGAGTTGGGCGAAGAAGCTCTTCCTCATGCTGATCGACACAGACAGACAGAGGCGCGAGAGAGAGAGCGAGCGAGCGTGCGAGGATGTCGAAGCTGCGCTGTGAGTTGTGATGTGAGTGCGTTGCTGAGATGAGCTGCGAGCCACTTGCGTTCGCAGCAATGTGTCTAGTCAAACCATACAAACTACGAGTCAATTGGATATTTATTTTGCGATCACTACTTGAAAGCGCTGCTCAGATGCTGAGGCACTTGAGCAAGTCGAGCAGTGCCTCTCAGACTTCGGCTGACTGGCAGCAACAGCGTTGACTCTGCTTGCCACCGATGTCTCGATCTCTGCTACCGAGTTGCTGGCGCTTGGGTCAGCGTCGGCACTTCAGGTTGGCTACCTCAATGCACGTGAGCGATAGCTTCACGAGGTTGGACGACGGTGTCTTCTGAGTCAAAGTCCTCACGTGAATCGGTTGGGATGGGAGACTGCTGAGTGCCACACAGCACAGTCATGATCGATAGAGTGACTACAACACACCAAATGCGGCAAGCACAGTGAGCACTCTTGGTCGACGCTATCAGAGAGATCGCTAAAGGATATCCTCAATCCTCAACCGGTTCGTTCATACTTCCTACTTACTGCTGTTGCTGCCACTTCATAAGGCATGCTACTACATGATTGCGAACAGACTCTTCTTGAGCTGGCGCAAAGTGTACGCGATCTCGGCCGCCGCTGGTCGCTCGGTCGGGTCGAGTGCAAAGCACCGGTCGCCGATCTCCGCGAGCTTCGAAGGACACGACGCGCCAAAGTGCGGACGCACTTCGCCATTCGCAATCATCTGCAGCAGTGCAACATCTGCAAGTCGAACGCCATTTGCGCCTCGGACATCGTCGTACGGGAGCTTGTGC
>JAASFN010000491.1:0-19247 GCA_023333795.1 Globisporangium rhizosaccharum | reverse complement strand
TTTGAAAACGGTGTCAAACGTGTAAATTTTACACGTTTGTACACCGCCTGACACCCACCTGGCTCAAACGATGCAATATGGAGGATGCACGACCTGGACTTACCAGAACGCACTATCAATGCACTAGGCACAAACGGACTCTTCACGCACTTCCTCACTTGCTGGGTCGTACACTCGCACTGATACAGGCACGCTATGCATGTACAGACCAGCTAATACACACACGCACGAACCTGGTTCCCCTCCTCACTCCGCCACATAACGTACTGCAGGTTGTGTGAGGTGGAGCTCTGCAGGAGGATAGGGAGAGCGGAGGGAGACTTGGGCGGTTGGGGGAAATTCGCTACTGATTGGCTTTAGTGGGTGAGCTGTTGGCTCTCCAAGTGGTACTGTAAGTACCCGACTAAATACATTAATACCGTAAGTACTCGTTTAAATACGGTAACACCGTATCCTTCCTACTACGTACACTGTGGACCTAGCTAAGTATGCAAGACTAGACCTGGCTGCTATGTACCTCTAAAAGTGGTATATGCTTGCACCACTCGCGGGATCTTGGACTGTCTGGAGCCGACGTTTACTGACACTTGAGCTGGCGAGAGCGTGATGGGACGAGGCTGCAAGAGGATCTGCCGTTGCTAGCGACGAGGCTTTAACGTCTGATGACTGGCGCTGGGACTGGCACGCGCGGCGCGGCTGGACTCGCTGCCATTTGCAAACTCGCCGCGTGCCAGGTACACCTCTGCTCTTTTCCCGGGAGCACTTCGTCACAATTGGCTCACGACAGGCGGCAACTACAGCCGCCTTCGTGGTGGCGAAGGGCAAACTGGCAGGACCAAGACGGCCATTGGGAACGAGATCGTCCGTGGAATGGCGTCTGCAGGAATCACGACTGCACGGACGTCGAAGGGCGTGATCGGGAAGATTGCGAGCGCCGAGGCGATGTTTCGAAATGCGTTGGACTGGCTCACAGCTACTGGTCAAGGCGTTCAGGACGAAAGCTCGCTGCGCGCTGCTGTGTTGGCTCGCTGTCCACACTACGATGAGCTCGAAGGTGTGATGTGCGAACGAGCTAGCACTCGTCCACTGCTTCTGAACTCGGACCCCTCGTGGCGCCAGGACGACAATGAGCTGGACGGTGCAAACGAAGAGGAGCCCGAGCGACTGCGTTCGCTCTCAGCAGACAGCAGCAATACAAACAGCAGCTCAAGTTGTGCCCCGACGTCGATCCGCCCAGTCAAATGATCTAGAGTGGAGGCAAGTATGCAGTCAGCGTTTGCAGAACTCAAGCGAGCGCAACTGCGACAGGAGAAGGATATACGAATGCGAGAGTTGCAACTTAAGGAGCGCCAAGTCCAGATCCAAGAACAAGAAGCCATTGCTCGAGCGTCAGTGCTGACGCAGCAAGAAGAAGAAGCTGTAGCTCGTGTGTGCAAGATACGACAAGAAACTGAGGCATGCCGTCAAGAGCGCAAAGTCGCGTTGCTTTGCGAGTGTGCAAAGCTACTGAAGGAAGGGGTACCGAAGGATGAGATCGACTCGCTACTGTCACTATCCACGAGTTTCTAGCAAGTAGCAAGGTAGTTGGCTTCGTCTTTCGCCAGCACTAGCATCGCTTGGGACCGCCACACTAAGCTCGTCGTCTTCGTCGATGCAGTCCGCAACTGCATCGCCATGCTCAACTTGCCATTCGACAGGAACAGGTTCTGAGACGAGCAAGTTCCGCAGGATGCACGCACAAGTCACCAAGCGAATGAGACGCCACATGTTGCTCCTCTTACTTGTAAGCAGCACTCGCATGCGCTTCAAGTACTGGAATCGCGCCTTTAGAAGGCCGATAGCGTGCTCTGTCTTGATGGGTGCTCGAGCTAGCTTCGCGTTGAAGTACGTCTTGCTGGCGTCAAGCTCAGCCTTTGGAGGCTTCTTGAAGGCAGGGATCATGATGCTCGACGTTTGGAAGGCAGAATCGCCGAGGAGGTACTGGTTGCTGTCAAAGTAGTGCGTCGGCTCTCGGGCGAGCTGAGTGTTTGTCCAGGCACGGTTGTCGTGCGTGGATCCAGGCCAGCCGACAGTCAGACTGCGGATCCTCGCCACGTCATCGCACGCGATCAGTGCATTGACAGCGTACCCGTCCTTCCTGGTGAAGTAGTCTTCTCCGCACTGCGTTGGCTTGAACTCCTAGTGGGAACAGGGTTCCGTCTGCCATCCCGACGCAGTTGACGAACCCATACGCCGACTGCATGCGACGAGAGATCTCCTTCTGCTCGATCGCATCTGGCCATGAAATGGCTGCCGTCTCTAGCTTGAGCACAGCGCAGCAAGCACGCTTGAGGTAGTTGCAAACTCTTCCAGAGCCGATTTCGAGGAAGAGAGCCACTTTTGTCGATGTGTTGTAGTTGCCACTCGCGCCGAGGCACTTGAGAAGTACCATGAGGTGCAGCTCGGCGCCGCCGAGAAAAAGGGCGGACACCAGACGACTTGAAGATGTCGTCGTCGCCCACGAGCGCTAGTAGACGACTGAACGCGGCACGATCGAGGCGGAAGTGCCCAACGAACTCTGTGTCGTTAAGGTAGTCGAGGTCGTGGCGCAGTATCTCCCATCGCACCGCGCGCCGTCTGTACGACGCCGGTCGAGCCGCGTATCTTGCAGACTGGATACGTTTGTACTCAGCTGTGACGTACTCGTCCGCATCGTCCTCAAACTCGTCATCCTCATCAAAGAGCGCTCGAAAGTCAGCATATGAGCTGCGCTCGTCGAGCACGCGCTCGATCGCTCGGAGAGCTGCTTGTCGCTTTGAACGTCTCGGCATCAGCAAAAACTTCGTCCTGCTGCAAGTGCTGTTTTGGGGAATACATTTGACCCCAGTATGATTGGCTAGACGTGCCGTTTCGTTTCTCAGAGAATACGAATATTTGACTATTTGACTTGCTGGTGCCAAATTGAATACCACTAATGAAGCTGTCCCTGTATATAAATTGGGACAGAAAGTATACACATTTGCCCGGATATTATCTGAAAAGGGTGTTTTTGTAGCCAAAATTGGTAGAAAAGGAGTCCACTTTGTTTGTCCCGAAAAGAAAAAATATGCAAAAAGATTGAAAATCAAAAAATGAATTCCATAATGTCATATACAAAGAACAAGTAGTCGTAACTGCAAGTGAATTCGAACGGTGGCTCGCACACAATCTTCAAGTACTCGTGACATTTTTCGATAGTGTAGCACGCTTTTATCACTATCGAGCGCGAAACAGACCTCCCGCCTCACATAGTAGACACAAGTAGAAACGAGAAACCTCACTTTTGCGACTGCCACCTCGCATACTTTTCAAGATAAATCGTGCTCACTTTTGGTTGCTGAATTTGCTGAAAATCGAGGAAGAGAGTGAGGGAAAATACGCACTTTACTCGATTGTATCACTATCAAAATCGCATTAGATGCGAGTAAATTTAGTGAAAGCAAGATGTTTGCTGGCGTTTTCGATTTCCCTTGACTATCGCACTATCTCGAATTATGACATGGTGGTCAGTATAGTTTAAGTAAGTAGTTAGGTGGGGTTTGGCCCCTCCATCCGAAAGTACGCATGCGTACCGTACTTAAACATTCTCCTCCTCTCGCAACCACAGAGAAGATCCGCGACCTCCACGACCCGACAGACGTCCACACCTCCTGCCACGATGATGCAAGCCCCGGTGATGGTGCTCAGTACGTCTACGCACGACACACGCACGCATGCTCTTTATATCTGTGTGCTGCATGCACGCATTTGTCTGTTAGCATGACAAACTGACTGGTTTTGCTGGCGCATGTGTGCGCTGCAGACACAAACACCCGTCGCGAGACTGGGAGAACCGCGCAGCTCGGCAACATCGAAGCTGCCAAGGTGCGTCGTCACGCGTAGCTCGTCACATCGTTCCTACATGTATGATTGTGTGCTCACACACGTGCACTGTGCGCTTGTATGTGTACGACGCGAGCAGGCAGTGTCAGACATTGTGCGCACGACGCTCGGTCCGCGCTCGATGCTCAAGATGCTGCTCGACCCAATGGGCGGCATCGTCATGACGAACGACGGCAACGCCATCTTGCGCGAAGTCGACGTGTCGCACCCTGCGGCGAAGAGCATGATCGAGCTCAGCCGCGCGCAGGACGAAGAGGTCGGCGACGGCACGACGTCGGTCATCATCCTCGGTACGCTCCCTCCCTCACTCACTCCGCTGCTGCCGTCCTATCGTTTGTACCCTACCTAGTCTGCTCATTCTCTCTGTCTCTATGTATCGCTAGCCGGTGAGCTCCTCGTGGTCGCCGAGCCGTTCCTATCGCACCAAGTGCACCCGACTGTGATCATCCGCGGCTTCCACCGCGCGCTCCAGGCGTCGCTCGAGATCGCCAAGACGCTCGCGCGCGTGATCGACATCACGGACAAGGTCGAGATGCGCAACCTCATCCTGTCGTCTGTCGGGACGAAGTTCTCGCCGCGCATTGGGAACCTCGTGAGCGACCTCGCGCTCGACGCAGTGCTCACGGTCGTGCGCACGTCACCGAACGGCAAGAAAGAGGTCGACGTGAAGCGCTACGCCAAGGTCGAGAAGATCCCAGGCGGCGAACTGACCGACTGCCGCGTGCTCAAGGGCGTGATGTTCAACAAGGACGTGACGCACTCGAAGATGCGCCGGCGCATCGAGAACCCGCGCGTGCTGCTGCTCGACTGCCCGCTCGAGTACAAGAAGGGTGAGAGCCAGACGAACGTCGAGCTCACGAACGACCAGGACTGGAACACGCTCTTGCGTCTCGAAGAAGAGTACATTGAGAACTTGTGTGCGCAGGTCGTGGCGATGAAGCCGGACATTGTGATCACGGAGAAGGGCGTGTCGGACCTCGCGCAGCACTACTTTGTGAAGGCGAACATCACGGCGTTCCGGCGTCTGCGCAAGACGGACAACAACCGCGTCGCACGTGCGACGGGCGCAACGATCGTCAGCCGTGCCGATGAGATCCAGGAGTCGGACATTGGCACCAAGTGCGGACTCTTTGAGGTCCGCAAGATCGGCGACGAGTACTTTGCGTTCTTTGAGGACTGCAAAGACCCCGGCGCGTGCAGCATCCTCCTCCGCGGCGGCAGCAAAGACGTCTTGAACGAAGTCGAGCGCAACCTCCAGGACGCGATGCAAGTCGCGCGGAACGTTGTGTTTGAGCCGCTGCTGCTCCCGGGCGGCGGTGCGACCGAGATGCGCATTGCGCACGAGCTCAAGAAGCGCGCCGACGGGATTGAAGGCGTCGAGCAGTTCCCGTTCCGCGCTGTTGGCGAAGCGCTCGAAGTGATTCCGCGCACGCTCTTGCAGAACTGTGGCGCCGACGTTGTGCGCGTCATGACGGCGCTGCGTGCAAAGCAAGCCGAGACGGACGACGCCTATGGGATTGACGGCGTGAGTGGGAAAGTGACCAAGTCCGAGACGCTCGGGGTGTGGGAGCCGTTCGAGGTCAAGACGCAGACGATCAAGACCGCAGTCGAAGCCGCGTGCATGCTCCTGCGCATTGACGACATTGTCTCGGGGCTCGCGAAGAAGAAACACTAAGCGCGACGCGTCCGTGTCAATGGACAGCCAGCCAGACGGACAGACCAACAACGACACCGATGATAGCGTGCTAGTCAGCGAGCCTTCTTGATCATGAATAATATTGCCCACGTTCACTATCGGACTTGCGATGTCGAATCACACGTGGGACGCGAAAGGTCGCAAACACTTGGAGCGGTCATCATCATTCGCAAACACGTGGGCAAGCACCATGACACTCGACCGCGAGCTGCGTCGCTTGCTCGAGTGTGCGCTCCTTCCAGACCCAGCAGATGTGCCAATTGCTATCACGAAAGACAGCAGCGCACAGCCGCAGCGTGTGTCAGTGCATGAAGTCTTTGCAAAGCTCGAGACTGCGTGCCGTCAGACGCTACTGCCGCTTGTCGGGACAAGTGGCGACGTGAACCTCGCAGAGCTTCTCGTGCTCGTTGCAGAAGCTGCAGTGCACCAACGCGACTTTGCGACTGCACGTCGCGCTGTCGACTGGTTCCTCGACGACTGCGCTGCAAAGAACCAGGTGCGTGCTCCGTACAGCGCACAAGAGCCTCTACTGTTGCATGCGCTGGTACTTACACATGATGTGTGCCATGCGCTCGTAGTTCTACTGCCGCATCCAGTTTGTCCGCGCACACTGTGCGTCGCACGACGCAGCGAGCACTACTGGCGCTGCGCGACTGCGCCATGTCCTCGACGCACTGCGCTTTGTGCTACTCGTGCTCCCAGTTGCGTGCGACGCGCGCAAGCGACCGCACTACGACTTTCTCGTCTACAACGCCTCGATCACGTACTGGCGCATTGCGCGGCAGCTCATGAAGCGCGCGACGTGGCAGTTCCTCGTACCGTCGCTCGCAAAGCTCATCGACGCGCTCCGAGCCGTGGACGAGCGCGACGTGCTCTGGGTCGCCAAGCTCCAGCTCGCACTCGTCTCGGCGCACCTCGATGCCAAGCAGTTTGCCGAAGCGGCCAAGACTGTGAACGACCTCGTTGACGTGCAGCTCGCGCCGCTCGTGGCCTCAACTACGAGCGATCCAGCAAGTGCCTCGAGCCAGCACGTGCGCGAGCTGTTTGACGCCGCGCTGCGAGCGCAAGTGTACGTCGGGTCAATGAAAGACGCCGAGTGCCAGAAGATCGTACCGACTGTCAAGAAGAGCGCGGTGGTCGCGACGTACAAGCGCGCGTCGCTGCTCGTGAAGCTCCAGTGCATCAAGTCTGGGAACAGTGCGACTGCACTCGACATCGCGTACACAGAGCTCTTCCAAGACGCCACGGGCTTTGTCTCGTTCTCAGTATCGACGATGACCGACGAGCTCGCGCAGTTCCTCCACTCGCTCGACGCCAAGTCTGTCAACGCGATCGACGCGGACGTTGTCGTGGACATGGGCGTCCACGCAGCGTTCAGTGGCCACTTGAGCATCGCGCAGTGCTGCGACGCTGTGCTCACGCGCAAAGGCAAAGCACTCGCGCCGCGCTTGCGAGTGCTGCACCAGATACTCAAAGCCATCGTGCAGGTCTCGTCGCCACTCACGACACACAGCTGCCGCGATGACATGGCGACGCGCCAGCGCCTCGCACTTGCGCGCCGCGTCGAGACAATGAAAGCGATCGAGCGCGCGCTCCTCGCTGCAAAGCGCCAGGACGACGCGGAGCTGATCGAAAGCGTCTGCATCTACGCGTGGAACGTGTCGCTGCCGCTGCTACAGCCGCATCTGCGCACCAGTCTCGCGCGCGTGTTCACGCTCGCTGCAAACGCGCTCGAAGCGACCGACTCGATGCTCCTCGTCCTGCGCGCTCGCTTGCTCTTGGAGATCGCAAAGCTTGAAGTCGCGTCCGAGTTCCTCTCAAAGGCGTACGAGAGCGTGAACAAGGCGCTTGCGCTCGACTATGGCGCTGCTGTCGCGCACGCTCCGACGCTCGACGATGTGCTTTTGAACGAGCGCAAGGTCACGACGCGACCGGTGGACCTGCACTTGGTCGAGCTCAAGAAGACGCTCGAGCAGCGCCTTGACATGGAGCTAGCAGAAGGCGCTGAGAC
Organism: Globisporangium rhizosaccharum; assembly: GCA_023333795.1. Taxonomy (NCBI): domain Eukaryota; phylum Oomycota; class Peronosporomycetes; order Pythiales; family Pythiaceae; genus Globisporangium; species Globisporangium rhizosaccharum. The sequence goes on along the minus strand of JAASFN010000491.1, from coordinate 11,640 downwards.
GCCAGAGGACCGCATTCGAGCGCTCGTGGCGCAAGCGCGCGAGAGCAAAGACACCTCGTCACTACGGACAGCACTGGCGCAGGCTACTGCAGCGTTGACAGCGTGTGTAGAAGCACGCGCACCACCAGAGCACCTCGTGACGCTCTGGGTCGACACGTGCAAGCTCATGCGCGACAAGCTCCAGGACGCGTCGCTCGCGGAGGACTTTGCAAAGCGCGGACTCGAGACGTTCTTTCCAGGCGCCACTGGTAGCGGCGGCGGAGGAGCTACGAGTGGTGCGTACGAGCACTCGCCAGAGAGTCCGCTGCGCATCGAGAAGAGCTTGATGGTCCTGGAGATCGAGCTCCGCATGCTGCTCGTCGGCGTCCTCGCAGCGCGGATCAAGCGCCGGTCGGAGCAACTCGACGCCGCCAAGAGCCACGTTGATGTTGTGCGCCACAAGAGTCGCAAGCAGACGCGACTGCAGCGCTCGGACGCGAGTGACGTCGAGCTCGCTGCGCTCAAGCTATTGCCAAACGAGACGCTCATCTTGGGCATGCACCACACACAGACGACCGAGTTGGCGGCAACGAGCAGCGAAAACGCAGAGGCGGTCCTTGACTGCGTCAAGAGCATCGACGACGACGCACTGGCAATGAAGAAAGAGCTGATCGAGCACCTCACGGCGTCGCTCACTGCTGCTGGACACATTGGCTGGCGCTCCACGCTCGAGAACACGTGCGTGTTCCTGTGGAACTACCACTTCCACTTGCTCCGCATGCTCGTAGCGCCAGCGGCAGCGTCGCAGACGTTTGCAGTCCAGCACGTCCTGCCAGAGTGCATCGCAGCGTTTGAAGCCGCGTACGCAGCGCTCGAGGCACTGCCAGGTGTCGACATGGAGCTCCTTGCGAGCACAGCACTTGGTCTTGCGACTGTGTACGAGAAGCAAGCACGCTGGGACCGCGTTGTGGCGCTCGCAGACGCGCTTCTCAAGCGCAAGGTCAGCAGTGCGTTGACGACGTCGTCGAGTGTGAACGCAGTGCACCTCGTGCGCTTTGCTGAGCTCAAGACGCGTGCGCAACTCGCACAGAACGCAAAGGAGATCTCGCCTGGCGAGAGCGCGAGCGCGTTCTTGCGCGTCGCTGCGCTGCTCGAGGCGCTCGAAGCATCGTTCACGCAGCCGCAAGTTGGTGCGCAGAGCCATGAGAAGAATCTCGCGTTCTTCCAGAAAGCTGTTGCGCTGTGGCAGAGCGCTGCGAGCGACATGGTCGCGCCACAGCTGCATCCCAGTGGCGATGCGAGTGCGAGCCACGAGGCGCTGACGATGGAGCAAGTGCAGCAGCATGTGGAGATCTACGTCGAGCTGTGGACTCGCGTGGCGTACGCCGCACTGCGCATGCAGCAGTTCCGGTTTGTCGTCGAGTGCACGACGCAAACACTTGTGGTGTTGCCGACGGAGTCTGTGGCTTCGACTACTCTTCCTCCGCCTCTCACGACAAGTGCCTGGCGCTGGCTCGCAGCGAGCGAAGTGCTGTGTGCACGAGCGATCCTCGCACTCGGGAACGGCGAAAAGACCCCAAAGACGCTCGTGCTCACTGCGCTCGAGCACCTTGTGCACGCTGCCGAGTGTGGCGACCGCGCCAAGACAGCGTCCGTGGTGCTCAAAGCGAGTGAAGTGGTCTGGAACGCAGCGCTCATGGTGCTCCACAGCATGAGCTCGCCCGAGACGAGCGAGTACGCTCTAGCAGACGTGAGTCGCTTGATCGCAGCGCTGCAGACAACGCTGCGCTATCTCAGCCTTGCATGCGATGCACTGGCGCCAAGCGACGCGAGCCACGCGACAGCGCATCGCTGCTACGGCGACCTCGTTCTCCTGACACTCGCAGTGTGCGAGAAAGCGAGCGCTTGGACCGAGTCGTGCGGTGTCTGCGACGACGCACTGGCGTCGCGAGCCGCTAGCGCAGTTCCATCCGAGACGCTGAACGAGATCCGCACTGCGTCTGCCATCTCGCTGGCCAAGTTGGGCAAACCGAGTGGTGGGAGTGGCGCTAGTGGCCGCAAGAATGAGGAGCAGAGTCCGCTCTTGAAAGCCAAGATCCTCAAGAAGATTGCGTTCTCGTCCGTGAACGACCCGCCTGCGCAGCTCAAGATGCTAGCGAGTGCGTACGCAGAGCTCGATGGACGACTTGAGGAGCAAGCAGTGCTGCTCATTGACATGGCCGAGTGGTTCTACACGAGTCGCATCGCACCGCATGAGATGGACGCGTACTTGGACAGCGCCACGAAGATCCTGCTCGCTGCTGATGCGATGGACGCAGCAAGAGCTCACAGCACCGGCGCGTACTCGCGCTCGGAGCTGATGACTGCAGCGAACAGCAGTGCAAAGCCACAGACATCAGCGTCGACCTCTGCGCTCAAGCACGATGTAGACGCACTGACGTACTCGCCGCTCTGGCTGAACGAGAAGCTCTTGCGGATCTTTGTCATGCGCGCAATGGCTGCGACAACGTGTGCAGATCGCTGGAACTATGCTGAGCGCGCGCTCCACTGCATCCAGCGCGCGTGGGCGAGTGTGATCGCGATCGCAAGCACAGCTGTGCTCCAAGACGCGTTCGGAAAGCTCGCAGGGTCAGCTGAGCTTGACTTTGACGACTGGCAGCGCACGCAGCCACTGCCATACAGAGTCCCGCAGTCGAGCGACGAGTGGCTCGCACTGTACCTCCAGTACGCAAAGAGCCCAGACGCTCGGTTCTACATGGAGTGGACAGTCAAGCTCCAGTCTGTTCAAAGCGCGACGGTTCTCCACATCACAGACTCAGTCGTGACAGGCTTCTACCTCGAGAAGCTCCTCACGTTGCTTCAGGACGACAAGTTGTATGAGCTGTCGCTGCCAGTCATCTGTCTCTACCAAGTGGTCTACTACGCCTACGTACCGACGCGAGCGCGTACGATGGAACTCTGGCTCGAGCTCACGCTCTTCCAGACACTCGAGCAGCTCAACCTCGGCGCGTGCGCTTTGCCGATGCAGCGTGCGCTCGAGATCTTCCAAACGCACGGCCAAGCGATCGTCGACGAGCTCCACGCAAGCGGAAGCAACGAGCCGAGTGCTGTTCTCAACAAAGCGAACATCTGCCGTCCAGTGCTCGCATCGACGTCGATGCACTTGCTCGCCAAGATGCACAGCGCCGCGGCGCTCTTCCTTCAGTTTGGCTATGTGCGCCAAGCAAAGACCGGACTCGAGATCCTCAAGCGACTCGCGCACTCGAGCGACGTCGCGATGCAGAGCGACCTCCAGATGCTCGCAGCGTCTGTGCTAGCGATCGAAGGGAGCGCGAGTGCTGCAGCAGCTGAGATCGAGGAGGCGCTGACAAACCCACGATCGCTCGATCTCCACAAGCTCGTGCAGTGGACCGATCGGTTCTGCGACGTCTCGAGTGACTACGACGCGAGTCTCAAGCACTTGGCGTCGGCTGAGCGCGTGCTCGCGAGCTGGCTCCTCTCGTCGTTGTCCTCTCAAAGTGCGCGCGCAGCCAACGAACTCGACGTCTTCCTCTGGATCGCGCAGCTCAAGTTCAAGCGCGCGATCGTGCTGCTCGCCGCCGCGCCACACGACAGCAGCAGCGGCGGTGTAAGCCGCGGGACGTCGAGCCACCAAGTGTTTAGCGAGTGCGAGCAGATCCTGCTGCACGTGAGTGCGAGTGGCAAGCTGAGTCGGTGCCTCATTCAGTACGCTCAGACGCTGCTCGGCCTGGACAGTGGAGACGCGATGCCATCGACCGTTGCAATCGTGAAGCGCAGTCTCGAGCGAGCGACGGCGACAATGACCGACATGCGAGCGCAAGCCCGTCAGCTCTTTGCATGGAGCGCGCATGACGCGAGCAAGCAGTCCGAGTCGCCATCACCAGCGCACGTGGTGACACCGCTCGAGATCAAGATCGCACTCGCAAAGACGCTGCTTGCGCGCCTCGAGCTGGATGCAGAAGCGTCGAGTGCAGCGATCCGAGAGCACGAGATGACGTGGTACGACTACGAGTCGAACGCAAGGCGGACGATCGTAGAGAAGTGGTTGTGTGCAACGTCGAAAGAGATCGCGTCAGCGCCAGGCGGCGACCTCGGACGCGCGATGGTGCTCGCGTCAACTGCGCATGCACTGCTGAGCAGCGGTGACAGTGGACGCGCAGAGGACGTTGCCATGGCAGCGATCCAAGTCCTTCAGTGCCAGCGCCTCGCACTGTTCCACAGTGACGACCGACGCAGTGCTAAGCGCATTCAGGACAGATTCTGGACGCGCTTCACGTCAGCTGACAGTCCTCATGCGACGTGGGTCTGCTGTGCAAACAGCAGCAGCAGTGGCAGTGCGCCTGCTGCCATCCCAAGCGACGCATCTGCTGCAAGCGAGTCGGTCTTGAGTGACGAGGACGCGCGAGCAGCAGCTACAAAGGACGAAGCAGCGACAGAGCGCGTTGACGCGTTTCTGAGCGACGCAGCGCGACAGATCCAGCTCACTGTCAAGCTCGCGCTCGAGAAGCGAGACGCTCGACTCTTGCGCGTCTGCGCACTCGAACTCATCCAAGTGTACGGCTGCGCACATCCGCTCGAGTGCATCCGGAGCGTCTTGCTGTTCCAGAGCGTCGTCGCGCGCGACCACTTGGAGACGATCTTTGCGCAGTGCGCTGCGAGTCGAGACACGCAGCAGCTCCACTGCCGCCGCATGCAGTTGCTCCAGCACACACACACAGATGCAGCGAAGCACAGTCTGCCGCACCAGCTCTCGCAGCTCTTTCTCGAGCAGCAGTCAGCTGCATTCAAGCGCATGAGCATCGCTGTGTCCGTCGAGACGGCGCTCGCGTCGTTGCCACCGCACGTGCGCGTCCTCGCGCTGCAGCTCTCGCCCGACAAGTGCTTTCTCTACTGCGCACTCGTTGGGAGTGGCGACAAGCAGCAGTTTGCCATGGCGCGCATGGAATGCACGGATGCGACGCAGCGCTTGCTCGCACACATCCACGAGCGCGTGCTTCGGTGGCGTGCAACAAGCGCAGCGCTGTTGGCAGAGCTGGAAGACGCTCACTCACAGGACCCGGACTTTGAGTTTGCGTCAGTGGACTCGCTCGCAGCACAGAGCCTCACAGCTGCGAACGACGAGCTCGAACGCGAGTTCAACGCACTCGTGAGCGACACGATCGAGCTCTTGGCGCCGCTCTTGAGCCACTCGGCGCTGCTCAGTGCGCTCCAGAGCGAAGTGCCGGGTGCAGCACTAACACTGCTGCTTGATCGCGACCTCACGTTCTTGCCACTCGAAGCGCTGCCAGCGCTCGAGAGAGCCGAGTCGATCGCGCGGGACTTCTCGATCCACGTGCTCTACCAGCGCTTCCAGACGCAGAAAGCGCAGCCGTTCAAGCGCGACGACGTGCGCTACATCGTCGATCCATATCATGAAGACGCAGGACTCGAGGCACTGGCAATGGAGACTGTGCTTCAGCAGCACGTGAAGCGACCTGGCGCTGCGTTTGCGAACTGGAAGGACGCTGTCGAGCACGGTCAGCCGCCGACGCGCACCGACTGGCAGCACGCACTGCTGAATCGCCGCGGCGGCGGACTCGTCTACGTCGGTGCGAATCGTGTGCTCGGGTCGTCGCTCACTATGAGCGATCTCCTGAGCATGAGCACGGCGCTCAACTGCCATGTCGTGTGCTTGCTCGATCGCGCTGAGAACACTGCGAGTGCGCGGCGGCAGAGCAAAGTCGACAGCGAAAAGGCAGCGTCAGAGCTCGCAGTCGAGAGCGACGCGTTCGCAAACGCTGCGCTCTGGTCGCTCGCTGGTGTGAACGTCGTTGTGCTGAACCAGTGGGCGACGACGTTCAATGCGAACCGGCGACTCGCAAGCGGACTCTTGAGCGGACTCGCGAAAGGCTTCTCGCTCGGCAAAGCGCTGAAGAAGTACGGCGAGCTCGTGCTACCGAGCGGAGCTGTGGCAACTGCACCACCGAGCACCGCAAGCTCAGCTGCATCGAGTGCCGCGAGCTTACCGCCAATGAGCAATAGCAGCAGCACGACTGCGCTACTTGCGCCAGCGGAGGCGGATAGCGCGTCGAGCAGCAGCGGCGCGAAGATCCGGAAAGCGAGCTCGAAGCTGCTCCATGACGTGCCAAGCAGCAGCAGCGGAGGCGTCGCAGCTGTCGCAGTCGCAGTAGCTGCAGGTGCACGCAGCAGCAAGCAGCGCCTGAAGCACCGCGTGCGCTTCAACACTGTTGTCTACGGACTTGCTCACACGTCGCTGAAGAGTGCAGAGTGAATGTACATACAAACGGTAAGCTATTCATATAAGTACGCTTCCGCAAGAGCCAAATTGCATCACGGCAACTTCCTCCTCGTCGTCCAGCATGGCGCTCTCGCTGCACGCGCAGTTGCTCAGCGCCGCGCTGCTGCTGCGACTCGCACTGCTCGTCTATGGCGAGCTCCAGGATCGCTTCATGAGCGTCAAGTACACCGACGTCGACTACGACGTGTACAGCGACGCAGCGCGCGAAATGGCAGCAGGCAACTCGCCATTCGACCGCACAACATATCGCTACACGCCCGTGCTGTACGTAAAGGCAACTACCTCTCTTTGGTCACCAGCTGTATATTGGTTTGATGCTCACACTGCACTTGCATGGACATGCATGTGCTACTTAATGCTTCTGGTGACGCACGCATGCATGAGCAGCGCGTTCCTGCTTCTGCCCAACGTGTTTGTGCACGAAGCGTTCGGGAAACTCCTGTTCGTCGCCTGTGACCTGCTCGCTGGCCACGTGCTCTTTGAGATCCTGCGCCTGCGTGGACTTCCGCACAAGAGTGCGTTATGCACAGTTGTAGCTGCACGTGTGGCGGGTGCATAGCAGGATCACTCACTCTACTGTGTCGGTGTGTCTGTAGACGCTGCGCTGTACGCAAGGTACGCCGACGCTATCTCCATCACGACACAGCCATCTCTAGACAAGCGGCAACGCACCTGACTTGCGCGCGTGTGTGTGTGTCGCTAGCGTCTGGCTCTTCCATCCGTTCTCGATCAACATCTCGACGCGCGGGAACGCCGACTCGATCGTCGTGCTCCTTGTGCTCCTCACGCTGCTCTTGCTCATGCGCAAGAAGCTCGTGCTCGCTGCTTTCACGTACGTCCCTATCACCAACGCTCTTGTCCAAAGTGTCTCTTGCTCGTCTCACTCACAACCTCCGTGCGTGCACGACAGCTACGGCGCTGCCGTGCATTTCAAGATCTACCCGATCGTCTACGCGCTCGCGTTCCTCGTCGTACGTCTCCGCTACTCTTGCTCACTACGTGACCCACTCACGCGCTGTCTCTCAACTTACATCCAGTACACTCACGAGTGCTATGCTGACTACTCGCTTGTGTATGGCGCAGTGCCTCAATGGCGAGTACAACACATCGAATGCCGCGTGGTCGAGTGCGTGTCGCTCGTCGTTCTGCTTCTGGGTGCGCATCGGCGCTCTCGTGAACCGCGACCGCGTGCGCTTTGGCGTCATCAGCGGCGGCTTCTTCCTCGCGCTCACTGCTGCGCTCTACAAACTGTACGCATCCGTCACCGAAGCGTATCATCCTTTGCTGTTGTGACTTGAGACTGACACCAGACGCTCTCAATGCCTCGGACACGCAGCTACGGCTTCCAGTTCCTCTACGAGGCGTATCTCTACCACTTGACGCGCACTGACAATCGTCACAACTTCTCCGTCTACTTCTACGACCTCTACCTCCGGTGCGCCGCTCTGCCGTTCGCTCACTCGCACTCTTGTGTCTTGATCCAGAACTCACGAGTCCTGTGTGGCTGTATGGACTTGCACTAGCTACGGCACGCCGTCGGGCTTTGGAGTCGGACTCCTCGCGTTCCTCCCGCAGCTCGTGTCGCTCGTCACGATCTCGCTCGCATTTGGTCAGGACCTCCCGTTCGCACTCTTTGCACTCACGACGGTCTTTGTGATCTTCAACAAGGTCTGCACGGCGCAGGTATGTGGTAACGACAGACGACGATGACACTCGCACTACCACGCAGCTCTCTCTCTATTGCTCTCTCGCATATGGAGCGATCATGACTGACGATCACGACTGCTCTGTTGTTCTCTGACTGACTGTCGTTGCATGCGCTCGTAGTACTTCTTGTGGTACACGGCGTTCCTGCCGCTCGTGTTCCCACTCACGCGTCTGCGTCTGCGCTGGAAGGGCGTCGTCATGATCGCACTGTGGTTTGGCAGCGAGGTAGTACGAGCCATGGCCATCTGTACGAGGACTGATCTGTACGAGGACTGAATGCTATCGCACTCACACTCACGCTCGCTTGTCTCGTGCCTCGTGCGACTGTGAACGTAGCTCCACTGGCTCTTCTGGGCGTTCCACCTCGAGATGCAAGGCGCGAACACGTTCTTCCCGCTCTGGCTCGCTGGGCTCGCGTTCTTCCTCGTGAACGTCGGCATCTTGGCGACGCTCATGCACCACCACGCGTACGCCCCGCTCTTTGCGAATGGGCAGCTCGTGCAGCTCATGCAGAACAGCAGCAGCAGCGCAGACAAAAGCAGCACGCGTCTCAAGACAGAGTGAACGAGTCAAAGGCGACAAACAGAGAGAGTGATAGGGAGACGTGTATAAGAACAGAGAGAACGGACTGGGACTAGGACGCACGCACATGTGCTGTAGCGCGTACGCCTCGCTCGCTACGACCATCTCACTCCTCTTCGTTCGCGTCCAAGCGGAGCTTGTGGCTGCGCACGACTTGGTCCGCGATCGCATTCGCTTCGCGCACGGCGTTGTCGTAGCACTCTTGCTTGTCGTGGTTCGCGAGGCCGACGATCGCGACGTGGTGCGGGTCGTCGAAGCCGCACATGGCAAATATCTTGGAGATGAACGGGTACACAAAGTCTTCGCCTGGCGGCGGGAGCTTCCCGCCAGATGACGAGATCACAATCACGGGTTTGCCCGTGAAGTACGGACGCGACGGCCCCTCCGCGTCAGCGTCGCGGAACGTCAAGCCCGGCTGCACGATGCAGTCGATGTACTGCTTGAGCACGTACGGGATGCTAAAGTTCCACACTGGGACAGTCACGACGAGGAAGTCGGCGTGCACGAGCTGGTGCGCGAGCTCCTGGATCGGCTTGAACGCCGCGATGTCCGCTTCGTCCGTGCTGTTGTTGCGCGCGCGCCAGACGCGCTGCATCGTCTCGCGGTCAAACTTTGGGAGCTTGTCGCTCCAGACGTCGAGCTCTTCGATCGTGAGCACGTCTTCAGGCTTCTCGATCACGACTTCGCCGTTTGTCTCTTCGTGATGGCGGTGGTAGTGGTGCGTGAGGTGGTCGACCATCGCCGTTGCGACGCGCGCCGTCACTGAGTCGTGCGTGATGCTCGCATTGATGTGCAAGATCGTTTGCTTCTGCTTGGCATGAGTCGTGCGCGTGGTCGTAATGGCCATCATCGTAGCAGTAGGTAGTAGACACAAGTGACAAGAATGCAGTCAGTCGCCACGCTTGCGGCTTTGAATGGGCAATGACGGCAATGACAGCAGCAGTAGTGGCGCTACGCAACGGCAGTTTCACGCACCTTGTCGTCGTCTGCTGCCATTGTAATGAGCTGCTGCTGCTGCGTGTAGCGGTGGCGTGCGGCGAGTGCGGCGGATTCCGGAATGCGCATGAGCGGCAAGCGCGCGCGGAGGCGGACGATCGCGATCGCAGCTCTGCAGCAACACGTGAGTGGCATCATCGACTTGCTCTCAACTTCAAGAAGGAAGCGATTAAGGCACAAAGACACGCAGAGCATACAAACGCCAAGTGATTGCAGCTCAAGATTCGCAATGACGATGGTCATGGTGCTCCGCGTTGGATCCTCTTGCCGCGTGCTTCCCGTTCAAGCTGGCAGAGCATCGACGTGCGACTTCGAGTTGCTCGCTCTTGCGGCTCATGCGACCATGGTGGCGTCGAGCGCTAGGATGTGTGCGTATATGAGCTGGATGCATGGTAGTCTGGATTGACTGCGATCGTCGCTGCTAGGTTGGCTCGCGACGGACACATTTGCACGCACAACAATGCTCGCGCGCAGCAGCTGCTGCATATCGGCATTCGAGAGTCCTGTGCTAGCGTACGGGTTGGCGCATGCGTCGAACTCAGCAAGCATCACACCGAACGCGTACACGTCAGCGCTGGCGTCGAACGCCTCGTGCTTGAGGATCTCGGGCGCGGTCCACGCCACTGCGCCAGCCGACGACGCGCCGTCGCTGCTGTTGCTGTTACCGATGCCATTGCTACCTCGCACGCCACCACTGCCGCCACCACCAGTCGTCAGTAGCTCCGACACGTTGTGCTGTCGCTTGGAGCCAAAGCCCGCGAGCTTCGCCTCCTACTCGCTGCTCAGCAGCACGCTGCACGACTGCACCTCGCCGTGCACGATCGTGTGGAGGTACACGAGCGCCTCGGCCACATCGATCGCCAGCAGCAGCTTTGCGGGCACGTCAGCGTCACTGCTGAGCCACGTCCAGCGCGCGGTCGCACTCTGCTGCTTCTTGAGCAGTGCGGCGAGACTGCCGTTCGCCATGAACTCGGTCACGAGCGCCAGCTTGGCCATGCTCTCGCCCCCAGCAGTACCCAACGAAGTGCACGACCTTGTGGTGCTCGAGCGTCGAGCGCAGACGCACTTCGGCGAGCAGCCCTGCGAACGCGTGGGCGTCCTTGGCTTTCTCCAGACGGATCTTCTTCACCGCCACGCGCTCACCCGTCGACAAGCGCGCGAGGAAGACGATCGCGAGGGTCCCTTTCGCGAGCGTGCGCTCGATTCGCAGGCCAGTCGTCTCGAGCCGCAGCGCTGCGAGCGCCTGGTCGTTGTCGATCCGCGCCGCGTCGCACAGCACGGCGCCGCGCGTGAGCTCAATGTTGAGCGCGTTCTTGTGCCGCACGAACCGCTGCGCGAGCACGAGCGCCACGAGGAGCAGCGCTAGACACGATGCGACATTGACGGCGATCACGAGAATGTCTGGCGACACGCAGGACGAATGAGTAGGAGTGCGTTAGTCTGTGGACGAGCAAAGCACCAGAGCTCCATCTGTACGAGGCAGGAGTAGTAGCAGAGACACAAACGACAACGTACTCCTCAACGAGCTCAGCTCGTCCATGTAGCGGGAGCTCGGTGATGCCGTTGTCGCTTGCGATGCTGCTCATGACAGACACAGTCGTGCGTGAGTGCACCATCGAGCCACTGAATGGGCCATCTGAGGAGCATACGACGTGCGTGAGCGTACAGCGCAGAGCTTGCGCGGGATCTTGATGTTCTTCCAGTCGGTCAGTTGGTTGAACGAGAAATCACTGGGGATTCATATTGACTCTGCATCTGCACACCGCTCGTGCTCGTCTGGGCCGTGCAGCGTCTTGCAGTGCACGCAAAAGAGAGCCCTCAAGCGCTCGTGCACGCGAGAGTCACGCAATCGTCGCGGCCGCTCCGGGTGCTGGCGTGGCAGGTGCTGGGATGCCTCTGTTCGGATGTCGTCGTACACGACCTGCAGAGCGGTGAGAGGCACACCACTGCGGAAGGCGAGCATCACCTCTGCGTTGACGAAAAAGCCAGCATTGGACATGTTCTGGGAGCCTAGGACAGACACATAAGCACGTGAGCATGAGTGAAGCAATTGTAGC
>JAASFN010000490.1:0-19274 GCA_023333795.1 Globisporangium rhizosaccharum | reverse complement strand
TGCTTGCGCGTCGCTCGGAGCTGCAAACGTCACGACACCGCAGCCTTTTGATCGCCCGCCAGCTTCGAGGATGTCGACATGGAGCACAACGCCAGCGCTGCGCATGTGGTCTTTCAGCATCTGCCACGTCACGCCCCACGACAGGTTCCCGACGTACACGCGCTGCGCAGCGAGCGACTCGCCAGGCGCTGCGGCTCCTGCACCTGGAGGCGAGTACTCTTGCCACTCGGTTGCTACGGATATGTGTATGTGCAGCAGTGAGCTAGACGCACGAGTCTGGATCCGTAGACAAAGAGCAGAGACTGCGTACCATTGCTGTTGTTGTTGTTGCCAGCATAGCGTGGCGCTCGCTGGTGGTACGGCGCTGCGTGAGCGACGCGGTCAGCTCTTCTCCTGCCAATGAGCAGCAGCAGCAATACCACGTGAGCCATACACACGCATATCTATAGACGGACGATCCTCGTTACGACTGCGACGACGACTCACGAGCTCTTGTACTTGCCGCCGTAGCCGCCGCGTGGACTGCTGCTGGCGTCACGGTATGAAAAGTCATTGTCTGGACCACCGCTATCGCCACCACGTCCGCTGCTGCTGCTGTGGTGGCGGTGGTCGTATTGGCGGTCGTCACTGTAGTCGCGGCTCATGGCGACGAGAGGACGTCGCGGACACACACGCACGCGCTCGACGACTTGCAACGAGATGAGCGATGTGTTATGGTGTTGCGATGGAGCGCACACGATTTACACCTGTATTCGTACTTAGTATGATCACTCAAACTATACTTCCTTTTGTATCGATTGTGTCTAATCGCACTGATTTGAACCATCACAATGGCGATCCTCAGCACTGTCTTGGTCTACCAACATGCACGCACCAGTTCGATGGTCTAGCTTCCGTGCATCTGTTCCGAGTGTCGACTGTGCTCAGCTATTGGTCTCATCCGAGGTCGGCAACGAGCTACTTCTACGTCTCAGTGCTCGAGTACCGCTCGATCGCAGCGCGGAGTTGCGTCACGAGGTGCTGGATCTCTTGGACTTCGGGTGCTAAGGTCATCGATTGCGAGTGGTGTCAGTCTTTGTGATCAGTCAATGACACAGCGCAACACTCGATCATGAGACGCACCTGCGCTCTTATCGGTCGGCAGCAAGTCGTCAAACGTCTTGGCTACAGTCACGAGCTGCTGGTCCAAGTCACTGCGAGCGTAGCAAGCGAGAGAGTGAGATTGAGTGAGCGTTCGTTTAGCTAAATCTCTCAGTGCTGTTGTACCTGATCGTCGAGAGCACTGTTGCTTCTGGTGAACCTAGTGACACGACAAGCGCAGTCATGAGCTCATAGCGTCAGTCAGTGTCGATTCTCAGTGTGTTTGAGCGATAGCGTCTGCCAGTGCGTACCACCAGACTCTGGAGCTGGCGCGACTGCAGATGTCTGAGGCGCTTCTTTACGCAACGACGCGGCTGTGACTGGCGCAGTAGCGCTGGCAGTCGAGACAGCTACTCCGTGCGAGGCGTCAGTGGTCTCATAGCCGACTGTAAACGCACTCAGTGACTGGTCCACTGGTACGTCCGAGCCGTTGTTGCTGATACCAGAGCTGTGGTCCTGGTGCTGCGACGGTGTTGTCCTGCTGCTGTTGTTGGTGTCGCGTTGGTTTGCAACTTCGTAGCCAGTGGTGAAGACACTCAGCGACTCGTTCACGCCGCCAACATGGCTCCGAAGGTCGTCAACGCTTGAAGATACAAGAGTCTCGACACTCGCTGGTGTCTGCTCGTACCCGGATGTGAACACACTCAATGATGCACTCACCCCGCTCGCGCTGTCTCGCGTCAGCGCTGACGACGCTGCAGCGTTGCCGTCCGTGTTGTAGCCGGTTGTGAACGTACTCAGCGACGCATTCACAACTGGTAGCGCAATGCTCTCGGTCACGGCGACACTGCTGCTGCCGTTGGCAGTGTACCCAGTGATGAACGCACTCATGGACGCGCCGACGCCTGATGTGAGGTCCACACTCGCTCTCGACAAGTTCTCGGTCTCATTCGCATCGCCAGCAACGCGAAAGCCACTGGTGAACGCACTCAGCGACTCGTCCACACGCACAGACGCCGCGACGCTCGCTCTCACTGCGTCGTCTGCTGTGTTGTAGCCGGTTGTGAACGCGCTCAGTGATGCAGTCACAGCTGGCAATGCGATGCTCTGACTCACACTGACGCCATGTCCATCGCGGCCGCTGCCAGCATAGCCAGTCGTGAACGCACTCATTGACGCACCGACAGCAGCACTCGCAATGTCGACGCTCGCGCCAAGTGCGTTCGTGCCACGAGCAAGCTGGAAGCCGGTTGTGAACATACTCAGCGACGCCTCGGCGCTCAGCTCGGCTCGTTCACTCGTGTGTCGAGCACTGCCGTCGTTGCGATCGAGACGCTGGAGCACTGAGACGTCAATGGACTGGAGCATCTCCTCTGGGATATCAGAGCGATCGAGCTCTGGTTCGCTCGCGATTGACTCGTCGTCATTGACACGGAGACTCGAAGACTGCTCGAGCGCTGCATACTCTTCGCTCAGTGGCTCTAGTGCCGTGTCATCGCCAGTCGCCACGTCGTTGCCATCGCTAGGCTCGTCAGCTGCAACACTTGCACGCTCGCCACCACTTTCACTCTTGTTGACGACGTTGTCTTGCGCCGCTCTGCCGTGTGGCTTGAGCAGTCCCAGCTGCAGCAGCCGCGTGTTCATCGCAGCAACGGCGTTCGCAGTCTCGATCTGCTTTTTCCGCTTCTCGAGCTGCTCGCGCTCGAGCGCAAGCGAACTGCCGCTCGACGACGACAACGACGTCCCAAGTGCTTTGATCTCCACGTGTCCGACCGAGAGGTTCTGGAGATTCGTCTCTGGTGGCTGTTGGTGGCTTCTGCGCTGTGTGTCCGGTCGAGCTGCGACCTCTTTGCTGTGCGGCACGTCGAGCTGATGGAGCTCACCACTCTGTTGCTTGATGTACAGTGGACTCTCGCTCTCGTCCTTATTGTCGTCGTCTCGATCACCATCACCATCATGATCGTCGTCGTCGTAGTCATGACGCTCGCTACTGTTGACAGTTGTATGGTCAAGCGCGCTCGTGTCGTCGAGCGACTCTCGCGACGCCATTGACTGCGGCACAACAGCGCGCTTGCCCCACTTCTCGCCTGCTTGCCGGCGCGGCTCGCGATGCACTGGGCTTTTGCGCACACTGCGCTTTGCACTGTCTGTGGGCTTGACTGTCTTTGCCCAGTCCGGTGTCTGCGATCGATCGATCGCAAGCGCAACGCTAGTACCGGCTACATATGCTTCAGTGCGATCATCACTGTCGTTGTCAGTGACGTGCACAGTGCGCTTGGCGCTCTCGCGCGTGCGCATCCAGTCCTCCATGGGGATCTTGGCCATTGGACCTGGTGGTGCTGGCGCAGCGCGGCTCTTCCAGCCTTTGGTGTCTTTCGCGTCGCTGCTCTTCTTTGGTATCGCGAGTGCTGCAGCAATGACTGATGCGTCTGCGTGACTACCAGACTTGCGCCGTCCAGACGGTGGCAGCGCCTGCTTGCTGCTGCTCTGAGTATCGACGCCACTATTAACAGCAGTAGCAGCTGTAGGCGTGCGAGTCTTCGCTCCATGCGCGTGTACTGCTGGCGCACGGATGGCTTTTGGTGCTGCGATTGGCGGTGCTGGCGGTGGCATCACCACGACATCGTGGACGACAGGAGACGCTGCAGTTGCTGGAGTCGCTGGCGTCTTGGCAATCGATGGCGGCACTGGCATCGGCGCGTGCGCCTCTGTCACGCGCGGCAAGCGCGCTTTCATCGCACTCTGGATCTCTTCGGACAGGCGCCAGACAAAGAGGCAGCCGTCGCTGCTCGTTGACACGAGACGGCGGCAGTCGGGCGTGAACGCAACGGCAGTGATCGCTTCGCCATGGCCAGTTGCGTCTGCGAGCGTCTCGCCCGTCGCCAAGTCGACGACGTGGATCGTCTTATCAGCGAGCGAGCCGCTCATGGCGACGCAGTAGTTCGCAGGACAAACGGCGATCCGGTGCTGTTCGCCGACGTGGTGCGACACAACGTGCTTGCCGGTTGCGACGCTGTGGACGTCGAGGCGGTTGTTACATGACGTGAGCACGCGCTCGCTGTCGGTTGTGAGCGCCATGTCAAAGACTTTGCCGCCAGAGCACGGCAGCGAGTTGTACCGCACGACGTTGCCGTCAGCGTGGACGTGCGAGAACACGATCGTCTTGTCAGCGCCGCAGCTCAGGAGCTTCGTGCCGTCGCGTGTGAACGCCAGTGACGTCACGGCACCCGAGTGGTTGTCGAGCGTCTCAATGACTGCAAGGTCTTTGTTGCAGTCGTACACGTGCACGAGGCAGTCGCGACCACCGGACGCCATGAGACATCGCCGGTGATGGGCGCCATTATCATTGCTCTGACCGTCATCGCCGCTGCTATCGCTGAACGCGAGGCAGTGCACCTCAGTGTTGTGCGCGCCGATCTCACGCACAGACGTGAGTCCTGGGAGCTCAAGCACGATCAAGTTGCCGTCTTTGTCGCCTGCGACGACCTGCGTCTGACTCGGATGGATGGCAATAGCGCGAAGGCCATTCACTGGTCCGTGGTCACTCGACGGTGAGTGAATGTCTGGGACTTCGTCACTCGAGCACGTACCACCGAGCACGACGCTGTCTTCATGTGCAAAGTCTGCTTCGCTGTCATGGTACACGACACCGAGCATCTCGAGACTGAACGGGTTCTTCCACGCGTGGTCGTCCGCGGACGCCGCCGTGTCGACGCTGTCGTGGCTGCTGAAGCGACTGTTCTTCGTTTGCTTGTGCAGGTCCATGTGCCAGAGCCGCAGCGTGTTGTCGTCCGAGCACGTCACGAACGTCCCATTCGGTACGACCGCTGTGCCTCCAAGCCGCCGGTTGTCGTCGACTGCGTACACGAGCTTGCCTTTCGCATTGAGTCCACGCACGCGGCCAGCGATCGCGAGGTCCCGGATGCTCCCGCTGTGGCTCAAGAACGACCGCTCAACGTGCGCGTTCTGCGTATCCGAGACGTCGTAGACAAACCAACTGCGGTCGCTATAGAGCACGATCACGTGCGCACCCGTGACGCGGACAGCGAGCACGGCAGGGTACCGATGCGGTACGTCGGGGTGCAACAGGTTCGAGCTCGCGTCGTGCGGCGCGTTCGCAGACCCAAACGGCGGTGGGAACGGCATCGTCGCGCGGTACTCGAGCGTCGCGGGGTCAAAGAGCCGCACGATTGAGCTCGAGCCGGCGACCGCGACGTACGCTTCCGTGACCGAGATCGCATTGCCATGCGTCGCTTCGAGCGACACGAGGCGCTCCATGATGCATGACGCGCCAAAGCAGCAGAGTGTGCCGTCCGATGTGACAGCAAACGTCTTGAGCCGGCACGCACCGTAGCCGCATGCGACGCCAGTGAACGTTGCATCGGACTTGGCCGCCATGACAGCGTCGCGGTGCTGGATCTCGGCGACATCGTTGATCTCGTAGCCCGTGAGGAGGAACTCGTCGTGGTCATCGAGGAACCAGAACTACCACAGCAACAGTAGCAGTAGCAGTGGCAGGAGTGTGAACCTAGAGCTACTAGAGCGACAGTGGAGACATTAAGCCATGTGTACGTACTTTGAAATGCTTCTCGCCAACAGTGACAAAGAAGTTGCCGTCCTGGCAGTAGTCCATTGCTAGGACCTTCTCCTGGAGCTGCGCGGCGCCAACAGCAGCGCCACGCATGGCACCATCGCTAGTGTCGTTGCGCAAGTCCCACGCATACAAGTGCTGGTCGTGCACGAGACCAGCAGAGAGCAAGTACCGGCCATCGCGACTGAACGCCATGCACGCGACGCCAAACTTGTGGAGCTGGAGCTCAGCGCAGAGTGTTCCGTCGGTTCCATCCCAGATCGTGATCGCTGGGAGGTACCCTTTCTCGCCAATTGCGAGGTACTGCCCACTTGGCGAGAAGCACAAGCACGCAACGCTCTTCTCGACACGGTAATACCGCACCTGCTTGTTCCGTCGGAGGTTGTAGATCACGACGATGCAGCCGGCCGCGTACGCGATCTCGCCAGTCACAGGGTTCACTGCGACCATTGCATTGCTAAGTGACGTGATGCCAATCACGCGCTCGAGCGTGAGGCGAGACTTGGCGACTGGCAGGTCAGCTGGCAGTGCCGTCGCTGCGTCTGCAGACGCAGCGTGCGCTGGCGCTCCTGCTGAAGCTGCTGAAGTGTTGGTACTCGCAGGAGGACTGCGCATTGCTCGCTGAGCGCCTGGCGACGTGACAGCTGATGACAGCTGTGGCTTTCGGTCGCTGCGCGCACTCGGTGCCTCTCGTCGCTTGTCTGCAGCAAGCGTGCCCATGGGCATGGAGCTCGACGTGCCGAGTTGGTGGTACTGCTTTTGCTGGAGCTTGGACCGTCGCGTCGGTTGAACACGTTTCGTACTTTATCACTGCGTCACAGTACTGTCTGTGACATGTGCTCAAATACGCAATAAATAATTTGATTTTATTATAAATGATTAATAGTATAAAATGCAATTGTTGCGCAGATAAGAACGCGACGACAAAGCAAGAAGAGCAAGCAAGGAGCTCAAGCAGCATCATCACGTCACCTCATAGCGAGTCAGCGCGCGCGTGTGTGAGCTGCCTCCATTCGCAGCTGCATCTAGCTCTCGCTACGTGCGCTGCTAGTGGTCATCTCGACGCCACTCTCACACTCTAGTCGCATCCGTGAAGACGCTACGAGCGTTCTCAATACACACCAAGCGCGATGCTGCCGCTCTACAAGCAGACGATGCGGTTCGTCTCGGATCCGTACGTGCGCATGAAGAAACAGGCAGTCGTCGGCGTCGCAATGGCGCTTGCACTGCTCTTTGTCTTCTTCCTCGCGTTCTCAAGCGACAGTAGTAGCACTGCGTCCGTGCCAGCGCCGACGCCAGCGACTGCGCCAAAGCAGCAGCAGCCGCTGCCAGTTCGTGCGACTGAAGCGACGATTCCAGCAGCGGTCGCAGACTTGCGAGGACCACAACCACGGCCGCCAGCGTACGCAAACGCATACAACCGCCACGACAGTGCACATGCACGTGAGCCACCAGCGCTTGACGACGCGCCTGGCGCAGCCATGCGTGACGGCACTGCGACGACAACTGTGCCAGTACCAGCGCCACCAACAACGCCGACCAAACTGCCGTGGCTCGTGCGACTCGTCTTGCCTCTCGTCGCTGGCTACTGCTTTGGCTTCTTGGGCTCGGTCCCAATCGCCGGACCAACGTCTGCGATGGTCCTGAAGCTCGGGATCCAGGGCAAGTACCAGTCTGCGCTCACGATCGCAGTCGGCGGCGCGATCTCGGAAGCGGTACGTTCTGTAGTTCTCTACTGTCTGTAGTTTAACTGCTGACGCTTGTCTGTGACTGTGCGGCTCTGGCTGAATGGCGCGGTAGACGTACGCTAGCATTGCGTTCTGGGGCTTTGGGAGCTTCTTGGCCGGCGCCAAGTTCCTCCTCCCAGTCTCCAAGTACGTCACTCGCTCGCTCTCTCTATATCTACCATCGCTTTGTATGAAGACGCTCTCGCGTTGCTGACGTTGCTATGATGGCTGCTGCTGCGTTGTTACTAGAGTCCTTGGCGCTGTAATGTTCACTGCCGTTGGCGTCGTGTTCCTCCGATCCGAGATGAAGCCGTCGATGGCGTCAGATCACGATGGCGCGCCGCGCAAAGGCAGCTTGAGCGGCAAAGCCCATCGAGACGAAGTCTATCGGAACATCCTCCTGGGCGTGACGATGTCGGGCATCAACCCAGCGCTCTTGGCAACGTACACTGGCGCAATTGCCTCGGGTGCGTCTCACTGACGTGTAGTACTTAGCCGACTGTCCAGGAAGACTGACAGTGACTCTCTATGACCATGTGCCTGAATGGACAGTGTACGGCACGGGCATGCTCGAGTTCAATCTCTTTCTCGCGCTGGTCTTTGGCTTGGGCGTGTGCTCGGGCGTGTCGTCGTGGTTTTACCTCCTGCTGTCGCTGCTCAAGAAGTACAAGCAGCGCCTGAAAGACCAGACGATTGGCCGCATCATGCGCGGCATGGGCTGCTTCTTGCTCACGCTCGGACTGCTCTGTGCCAAGTCCTCGGTCGAGTACTTTGTCTGGGGCCCGCCGTCAGCAGACACGAGTCAGTAGTAGTAGTAGCACGTCGCACAGAGAGACTACCATCGTCACCCATTTGGGAGCAGCTTATGTATTGACCACGCAGTGAACAAGGACTCAGGCGAGTCATGCGCTGCTACTGAGTCGGTAGGATCCACGAAGCGCGAGACGGCGGTCGGTGCGCATGCTCGCGTCCTGCGCGTCGACGAGACGCACGAGGCGCTGCGCCGTCTCGAGCTGGTTGTTGTCGAGAAAGTCGAGTACGAGCGCGAATCGGTCGGTTGATGCGAACGCTTCGAGGGCGTCGCGAGCAAATGCGACCTGCTGCTCTGTCGCATCGGCCTCACTGCTCCGTTGTTCCTCTTCGTTCTCACTACGAGATACAACAGCGTCGCCTGTTGGCCACGTCGCTACGAGGACGTCGACCATGTCGGCAAACAGATCAGCGTCGAGGTCGGACTTGAAGAGCTCGCCGAGGCGCGGCGCAGTCGTGCGCTCGAGGTAGCTACCGCATACGCCATTCATATAGACAGACACATGGATGTGAGGACTCGACTAGGCGTACGTCTGTAGGAAGAGAGTGAGCCTCGACGCACCGCAGCTTGTCGGCCGGTGTCTTGAGGTACCGACGCCAGTTGCGATAGAACGCAGCAGTCGTCGCTGGCGCAACGTTCAGATCTGCTGGCGCAGCGTCAAAGCGCAGCGTCTTTCCAAACTCCTTGCGCGTCTTGGGCTTGTACGTCAAGTTCGTCGTCGCCGGTCGCGAGCTCTTGGAGAAGCTCTGGAGCTCCTTTTGCGAGATCGGCTTGAGGTCTGCGCACGCCACGAGGTTCTAGACCAGACAAGTTAGTTGACAAGCGAGTGAGAGAGCTAGCGCATTGGACCACAACAACGGACATCAAGGGCTCACGTACTTTAAAGTCGTCGTAGTTGGCAGCCGTGTGGATCGCGCGCTTCTTCATGCTGTCTGTGAGCTTGTAGAGTCGATCGTCTTCGAGCGCCTGCGCGAGCTCCTGCTGCAGCGCAGCAGTGTCAAAGCAGCCGTGCTCGATCGACGTGAGCTCTGCTGACGTGAGCATCTGTCGCTGCTGCTGCTTTGTCGCCATCGTATCGCTCGTGTACTTGCTTCGTATCGTTCGGACAACACAGCTGGTCGTACGTAGCTCTGCGCAAGAGACTGCTTTGGCTCGCTTGGATCATTCGGATCAGGAGCATCGCGTCGCTTCAAGATACTTGCTGTCAGTATCCCCTCTCGATTCTAGAATCATCCTATGTATCTGCTACTACAGATTCGAACCGATCCAATTCTGCAAATAGATCAGCTGCATACAAATTCCAAGTACATTCATCGCACCTTTTCGCGTCCCAAGTGCAGGTCAGGTCAGATATGGATCAGATATCGGTCTTAGGATGCTTCTGCTGCTCCAGCTTGCTGCGTGACATGGTGCGCTCGACGCGCTCTCTCTTGCTGCTCACATTATCCATTGTCTTCTTCGCAGCCGACGGCGCGTACGACATTACCACACGCTCGGTCTTCACGAACGCTACATACACAGTCCCCATGGACCGCGGTCGCAAAGCCATCCCGACGCTCAACAAGCACACAGACTCCAAGTACTACCAAAAGTGCCAAGAGATCCATCGCTCGAAGCTCCACAACATCAAGAGCTCGATCGACAATAGCGAGCCACATCGGCCGACGCACCTCAAGAAGAACCTCAAGAAGGAGCAGATGAAAGAGGAGCGGTACGCCGAGATCGAGCGCGAGAACCGCATCTTGCTCGAGAAGATGTCGCACATCATGCAGAACGAGACGCTCGACAACAAGAACCAGTCGATCGGGTACAGCCACAGTCTGAACAAAGGGCTACGCAAGCGCGAGCTCCAGAAGATCACGTCCGAGAACCAAGCGATCCTGCGGCGCATTCAGATGCGCGAACCGACCTACGACCACACGCAGTGGGAAGAAGACGCGCGGCGCAACGAGCGGTACGCGGCCAACATCCGCGAGTTCCCAGACGACGGACCGAACCGCGAGTCGGCGACCGACTTGCGCGCCATGTCCGCGTACTCAATCGGCGCTGTTGGCGACAACTACTACTAGCCAGTGGTACAACAGCAGACTCGACTAAGCAATGGCTCGCTAAGAACGTCTATAAAGCTACGCTCGCCCTTGGATTCACATGTTCGTCGTCTACTGCTGATGAAGAGAGGTGCGTTCGTGTCAGAGCATCGCGCCGACGCACTGAAAGATCGCCGCAAGCTGGCAACTCACTCGGCTCTCGCCAAACGCGTCGAGGAGCTTGTCTTCGAACGTGCCCATGCTCTCGTACTCGCGCTCGATCTCGGCGAGCGCTGGCCGCGTCTCCATGATAAAGAGCTGTAAAGCGCTATGAGCAGCAACGTCGCGCTCGTCGAGCGTCTCAACTGCTGCTGCTACTGTCCTGTCAACACTGTCGACAAACGCTTGGATTGGCCGAACGCCAGCGACCAAGCGGTTGAGCTGGATCTGCACGTCCATGAGCTCGACGCTCTGGGCTTTCAGCAGATCGTCTCGGAACGACCGACACTTCTCATCGACGTGCGCGAGGAACGCCGTCTGGAACACTTGCTGGTGCGCTTGGAGCACACTGAGGCGCTTCTGAGACTGCTTGCGAAAGAACTGGCATCGTATCACATGAGAGTGTGAGGCGCCACTACACACGTCAAGGCACCGCCACAACCGCTTCCAAGCGGCTCACGTACCTCGTCGAGGACTTGGAGGAACGAAAAGTTCTCGAGTAAGTCGCGACACGCGCGCTTAACGACCTGGATCTTGCTCAAGATACTGCGGTGGCTCCGTCCAAATGCGAGCTTGTACAGGAGCATGTCGATGCGCTCGTGCATGCGCGGGACTTGGAGCATCGCGTAGAGAAACTGCTCGGCTTTGCCGAGACGCGTGACGGGTCCAGTGAACGTCTCGAGCTGTCGCTGCTCGTCCTCTGTTGGGAAGAACCGCTGGAGACACGCGAGGAGCTCAGCGTTCACGATCTTGTCGTTCATCGACGCGATTGCACTCACGACGTGCGTGCACTGCGCCTGGTCGTGGATCTTGAAACTCGCGAGTGCGAGCGCCAAGTTGTTCGCGCGCTTGAGCTCAAGGACCTGGATCGTCTTGGACTTGCCGCGCGGCGACGACGGTCGCGACTGTCAAGAGCGAGAGAGAGATTGAGTTGGTGGGATGCCGGTCTGTAGCGCTCTCGAGCAAGGCAAGGCGCCATTGCAACCGACCTTTTGGAAGCTCCCGTCGCCATCGTAGCTCGGCGAGTCGAGCGGATCCGCTGTTGGTGTCGCTGCCTGCGCCTTCTTCTTCGACGGACTCTGCGATCGCGGCGACGGCACAAACACTGGACGCGTCTCTGCAAACGCAGCGACAGCATCAAGTGAGCATGAGCTCTTGCGATAGAGTGAGAGAGAGATTGAGTAAGTCCAGGGCTCCTTACCATCCTTGCGCGTCGGGGATGTAATGTCGACTGAGAGCGTGAAGCCTGTGCGCGCTTGGAACTTGGACTCGGGCACTGCTCGAGGCGTTGGGGAGGCTGGGGGCGACACCGCTAGCTCTGATGCGCTGACAGCAAGCGCTACTGGAGCCGGAGGTTCACTTGGGACTGTGTTGCTGATACTCGATACTGACGCGAGTGTGGATTCAGTAGCAGGTGGCGATGCGCTTTGAGACGGAGGCGGCAGTGACTCTGAACGAACGTGCTGCTTGATAGACTCAGGTGGAACTTGACTGAGCTCATGTGCGTCAGGAAGCGGTGCCAATACTGCTGCTTGATCTGGCGCGAGTGCGTCTGCCTCAGGAGTCGAGATCGCAGTCACGTGTCCACTGCTGAGCTGCTTCCGCGTCTCTGTCAATCGCATGCGGATGAGCGAGTCTGGCGGCAGTGTCGACGTAGCTGGTGGGAGTGTCGATGGTTGTGGCGGCAGTGGCGGTGGTGGCGGACTAGCAGGCAGTTCCCACTGCGACGCGCCGGTCACGCGATGCACGTAGTATGGATACCCCTCTTGTGTGTAGAACGTGTCCCAGAGCGCAGTTGTCGTCGTCTGCAGTGACTCGTTTGGAGCTGTGGACGCGACTGTCGGATGCTCGTACGCCTGACTTTGCCTTGCGCTCTCCCAGCCCGAGCGCACTGGGAGGACTGGCGCTGGTGCTGCTTTGAACGCTGATATGTGCGAACTCATGGTCATATCCACGCTGTTTGGGCGCCGCGCACCTGAGTGCGGATACCTCTCTCGCGGAGCGTCGTCCCATCGCCTCGAGTCGTCCTGCGCTGCTGCGTAGCCATAGTGCATCTCGTCGCTGTGGCTGCGGCTGCGATCTGCCGCTGCCGCAGCAGCAGTCGTGTCTTGGTACATTCCAGACTGTCTCGTGTGTGCGTAGCGCAGCTCTGGTGCGTCCTGGCTAATGTACTGAGGGCCTCTCGTGGTGCCGAACGCCGCGTAGTGTGAGTCATAGCGATCGCTTCGCTCTGTGAACGCTCCTCTTGCGCTGAGTGCGAGTGAAGGGTAGTGCCGCGAAGCTTCGCGCGCCGAGTAGTAGAACGCATCGTCGTTGACAGATACTGCTGCGTAGTGGTGCAGTGAGCGATGGTGTGGATGTGCATTGTGGTGTCCGCTGCCTCGGAACATTCGCTCGCCTGGTGCTCGCAGCGTCTGGTTCCGCAGCAGTGCTTCGCGCACTTGGTCACTTGCCGATAGTTCAATACGACTCGGTGCTCTCAATACACTCGGTGGCGATCCAATGCGATGTGGATACTGATGGTGGTGCTCCTGGCGCTGTGCGCGCGCCGAGAGCGGTGCGCTGTACTCGTCGTCGTCGTCGTTGTCAGCAAAGCCACTGAGCCGCTGGTGCTCGCAAATGTACGTCGCAGAGATGAGCGGTCGGTCCATGACGCGTGCGTGCCGAGCACTGCGTGATGGAAACCTAGCGCTCGCGTCGGACTCGGACTCGCTGGACTCGCGATCGCCCACCCCTTCGTCGCTGTTGGCGTCGTCATCCTGCGCGTCCTCGTCTTCATCATGGCCATCATCGCTGCTGCCATGGCTCTCTAGCGCTAGCTGCTGTTGCTGCTGGCGCAAGAGCAGCGTCGACGCTGCTTCGTTGCGCGACGCTGGGTGACTGCTCGCTGTCGGTGTCTTCTTGGTGTTTGTGAGATAGTACTGTGAGATGAGGAACGCGCACTGCTGCTGCTTCTCGCGCAGCGCAATGTCGTACGGCGTCTCGTTCTGGACATTGGCGGAGAAGACGTTTGCAGCGCTCTCGAGCAGGAGCTTCACAATCGCTTCGTTCCCAGCGAGCGCTGCGTAATGGAGTGCAGTGTCACCGTCGTGGTCGCCAGCATTCAGGACCGAGTCGCCACCGACGTCGAGCAAGTACGCGATGCAGTCAAAGTGGCCATGTGCGACGGCACAGTGCAGCGGCGTGCGGCCAAACTCTTCGACAACGCACATGTCTGCACCGTGGTGGAGCAAGAGCTGGAGACACGCGAGGTCGCCATGACGCGCTGCGACGTGGAGTGGTGCATCGTTGTTCGAGTCAATGTGGTTCACGATCTCCGAGTCCATGTCGCTCTTAGCTGCAGTCGAGAGCAACAATGCGACGCACGCAGCATGCGACGCATTCACTGCCGCTTGGAGTGCAGTCTCCCCAAACTCTGGGTGTGGATCGTTCTTCGCGCGCCATCCTAGGCAGAGCTCAACGAGCTGCACGTGGCCAAGTCGGCATGCGATCATAAGGACTGTGTCGCCGTCTCCTGGCTCGAGCAAGTCGATCGGACAGCCGTCACGCAAGCACGCGCTGATCTCCTGCGTGCGGTTCTTGCGTGCGAGGTCGAAGATCGCATTGCGCCACACAGCGAGCTTGGCTTTGTTGCTGCTGCTCGCGAATGGCGATGTCGAGTCGACCAGTTTGTCTGTTGACATCGCCAGTGCACTTGTCCCATGCCGCGGCGAGAGTGCCGAGAGCTTGTAGTCCTCCATGACGCGCGCTGACAGCGCCGAGTCGCTCTCGTGTGCCTGGAAGAGCAGCGAGCGCAAAGCACTCACCCACACGCGCGCCTCCTCTTTGCACGACGCCACGAGATCGAGAGTCCGCGCTTTCGTCACGAGCGAGAAGCACTTGTCGCGCTCATGCACGACTGACGACGCGCTCGCAGTCTGCAGCTGTCGCTCGAACGCTTTCGTGCGATGCCCTTCGCGCACTTCAGTCACGAGCGCGAGGTCGAGACTGCGCACGCTCGTGCGGTCATTCGTGCGCGCTGTCGGGTCGTACCACGTGATCTCGAGTGCGGATGCGTTGCTACTGCTGCTACTCGAAGCGCTCACTGCGACCCACTGTCTCCTGATCGATGGCGAGCCAATGCTGCGGCTGTGGAACGGTACTTTGAAGAACAGTGCGCCGTTCCGAAGCACTGGTGGCAGCGACACTGCACTCTGCGCATCAGTACTGTTTGCAAATGCTGCGAGAGGCAGCTGCAGCGGTGGTACTGTGACTGCACTGCTCACGAACGATGCTGCGTCGACAATCTTGAGCTGGAGATGCACGAGTCCTGCTTCGATATCGTCGCTCACAGTCGCTGCTGCGCCGTCACTGCTCCCACCGCCGACATTCATCGCATCGACGGTTTTAGATGCTCCAGCTGCTGACGAGCGCCGGAAGATCGGGTAGTGCTGGTCGTAGATGAGTCCGCTAGTCGGGACAGTCGCGAGCGAGACGCGCGTGTCGCCAACGACCGCTTTGTTGTGCGTCCGCACCGCGATGTGGAGGAACTGCGCGTCCTTGGAGCGCAGCGGCGTGGAGAACTGCTGGTGCCACTGCGCGTCGCTGCCTCCTTTCTTGTGCAGCGCAGTGCGCATGATGGACGAGCCTAGCGCTGCTGGCGGTGGCACGTCGCTGCTCGACACAGAGGCGCTAGCACTATCGTCGCTGTTGCACACGCGCATCTCCAAGAACGTCGACTGCGTGCCGAACTTGTCGACTTTAGCGAGTCCAGATGCGCCAAGCGCGTGGACAACGAGCACGAGCTTGTGATCACTCGTGCTAGCGACTGCACTTGCCTCGGAAGACGACAGTGCTGGGATCTCTTGCAAGCACGGTGGCGCAGCAGCTGCAGTTGTTGACACTGCCGATGGCGGTCCATACGATCCGTTGGAAGGCGCAGTCACTACAGCTGCAGCGAGTGGGACCGTCGAGCGGTAGCGACGTGCTGCGCTGCTGCCGAGCACTGGATTGAGCGTCGCAAAGCCAGTCGAGTCCGAGTCGCTCTCGCCCGAGTGGATCACGACCTGCGGTGCGGCACCAAAGTCCATCTCGTCGTCATCGTGCAGGACTGAAGTGGTGGCCGCGCTTGACGCATGTTCTGGTGGGATCTCGGCCGCGTTCGTGGCTTGGATCGCAACAGTGATGTCGCTGCCGTCGTCGATGGTGTCCTCTGCTGCTGGTGGTGGTGGTTGTGATGCAAGCGTCTGACTCGCTTGTCCACTGCTGCTCTCGTCGCTCTCGTCGCTGTTGTGTGTAGCGATCGTGATCTGCGGCTCTGCTGCCTCCAGGTTGATGTGGCGTCGAGTGACTGTCAATGGTGCTACAGCCGAGACGCTGCTCTCGGTCGTCGTGAGGACGTACTTGTTTCGCACAGGAGACCGCAGCACTGAAGCGTCCTTGAGTCGACCCAAGAGTCCGCTACTGCGCTTAGGCTCTTTGAAAATCGACTTCTTCACGACTGTGTAGGTGCCTGCTGCTGCGTCCGACTCGGAGTCGTGGAACTCGTCCGAGTCGCTGTCCCCATCGTCGCTCGCGCGCACGTGAGAGTCGACATGGTACTTGATACTCGCTGCTGCAGGCGCGCGCTGCAGTGGTGCCGCGACAGCAGCGCCATCGATCACGACAACGCTGTCCGAGAACTCGGGCTCGTCGTCACTTGGCTCCATCATCTCGTCTCGCTTCGCCTCCTTCGTGCATACAACACGTGCTCACTCGCTCGCACTCGCCACGCTCGCGGCGCCAAGACGTTGCTGATTGATGTCGCCCTCACTCTCGACCGAAACGGTTTCGCAGCTCATAACGGACGCCCTGTCGTGTGACCGTGACACGCGAGTCGGAAGGACGAGTGAGCGAGCCCTCATCATGGTCACCAAGTGCTGCAGCTCGACGCTCATTGACAGCAGCTCAACAAGCATCATGAGCTCTCTCATGCCAGATCAAGTCACCTCAGCGCATCAAGATCTCATCGATCCATGCGAGCGATCTCGACACCCTGGCATCCTAGAACATTCCACGAGTCACAAGGACACGTCCGCTCCAGGTGTCAACTCGCCATGCTCTCCGTCGCTCTGACAGCTCTCGACCGACAAGAGCACATCAGAAGGTCACGAAAGGCGAAGAGACGAGAAGAGATCGGAACGAACACAATGTGGTGGAGACGGTGGTTGTCTTGATTAGCAGATAGAGACGCGCGCAGACACTTCAACTGTGTCTCTCGCGTGCCAGTGACCTCCCAACCAATCCTATCTATGAAGAAAGAAGAGACCCGATCCGACCGCACGGATAAGGCGCGGTCAGTGTAAGATGAGCGCGAGACGCGACTGAGACGATGAGCGTCTTCTCAGCGACGTCTCAATGGCGCAAGCGGATATCGCGATAGGCGACACGCTTACTCCGACGACGGCTTGGCGTTCGGGTCAATGAGCTTCTTGAACTCGTCGTAGAGCACGAGCACGATGGCACCGCCCGTACCACGGATGACGTTCGAGGCCGCACCCTTGAAGAACGCACCGCCGCCCTCGTTCTTGAGGATCTTGGTCGCGCAGTCGAGCGTCGACGTGTACAGAATGTCCTTGCGGCCCGCCTGCATCATCATGCGACGACGCACCGTGTCGAACGGGTACGACACAATACCCGCGACCGTCGTCACAACCTGTGCGACGGCCCACTTCTGCCACACTGGCGCGTTGCGCGGGTCCGCGAGCATGACGTCACGGAGCGTGTCGTAGCCACCGAAGAACGCCGCACGGTACACAATGATACCACCGACCGAGACACCGAAGCCCTGGTAGAGGCCACGCGCGCCGTCCTGCTTGTAGATCGTCGAGATGCAGTTCACGAGACCCGTGTACATGCGCGACTTGCCCTTGCCAACATCAGCGGCGAGACGCGTACGCGCAAAGTCGAGCGGGTACACGAACAGGAGCGACGTCGCACCAGCGGCACCACCCGACGCGAGGTTACCAATGAAGAAGCGCCAGAACTGGTCCTTCTTCACGCCGTCGAGGAAGAGCTTCTTGTACTTGTCCTTGAACGCAAAGTTGAGCGCCTGCGTCGGGAAGTAACGGATGACGTTCGCGAGGTTACCGCGCCAGAACGAGCCAATGCCCTGGTCCTTGCTCACGCGCACGAAGCAGTCGACAATGCCCTTGTACTGGTCCTCCGGCTTGATCTGCGTCGACGCCGCCTGCACCTGCAGAAGGAGCTTCACACGCTCGATCGGCGCGACGACAGTCTTCGAGATACCGCCCGCGACACCACCGGCCGCAAGGTCGAGGAGGAACGACACGGCGCCGCCCTGCTTGTCCGAGGTCGCCATTGGCTTGTAGGCTTGCACAGCGCTCATCTTACGGGTCTAGGAGGGTGGATTCCGGGCGGAGCTTGAGCTGGACGGGGAAAAATCCTGAGTGGGCAGCACCCGCGCCAGCGGCGGCAGCAGCGCATGCATGGCGCGCAAGGACTCGTGTGTGGCTGGCTGGCTGATGGTCGTCGAGCCATGAACAAGACACAGTTATATTCGCTTGAGTATGTGAGCTGGAAAACCTCACAAATCAGGCTTAAACCTTGCGGATCGTGCAGACTTACATGCGATCAAACATGGTACAGTAGCAGACTTTTCCGAGTACATGTGCAGCTAGAAACGCACTTGCGTGGTACAATCGCGTATTTGATCGAATGTCAGTCGAGGTTTTACTCTCTGCAAGGTTTTTGAACGAGTGGCTGGCATTTTTGCGTCGTTTCGTTTTGTCGTCGTCGATCGAGGGCGAGGTGATGATCGATCGATGTGATGGAGCGCGCATGTGTGCGCGCGTGTGTGTTGTTGATGCTATTGTCGCAGACAGCAGCATCAGCGAGCGCTTGCTATCAATAGCGCTCGTGTGCTACGCGTCGCACTCTCACACTGCACCACAGCGAGCGAGTCGCAATCGTTTAGCGCACTCTGCAGTCACAGACCAAGCAAACCGAGCATTTTCCCCCTTCTCGCGCGTCAAAGCATTCTCGACCTCACATTTTCGTAGTTGTTGGTTGAGTCCACGTGGCCGTATACTTTCAGCGGCTCGGTTCCCTCGCTGTAGCCCTTGTCCTTTACCCAACAAACTTCAGGTATCACTTCTCACAGGAGTTTTGCTATAGGAACTGTATTGACCTATGCGCTGGTTATGTCATCAAGCCAGCTAGTGAAGCACGTATGACAGGGCCGGGCACTTCAGCCCTGCACTGGCTATGCACACAAACTCGAAGTGAAGCCGACGTGAGGCAACGCGAGCGTGGCCTCTGGCTCCATGCCACGTACGTGGACACACGGGTGGTGCCCAAGCAATGAATGCGCCAGGAGCGAGCACCTCGATCTTCGCGACGTCCACGACACCAACGAGCGCTCGATGCACTTGGTGCGCTCGACACGAGCACAACGCGCACGTTGCGTGGCAGCAACGCGCATGCGATGCTCAGCGAGATGTCGTCGTCGCTGCGACTGTCACAGACGCCAGCCGCGATCTCGTGTGGACGGTGTCCATTGCACAGCTGTTCCTGCTACGACGAGCAGCACCGCCACCAGGTCAACCGATCTTCCGCCATGCTACGTCGCCACGATCGACCACATCAACCCAAGCAGCAATGGCATCATGACATGACATGCAGTGCATGCGCAAGTCCAGTGGCGACTCGGTCACGTGTGCGTTTGGGAACGAGGGCAAAGCCACGAGCGCGAAGAACCGATTTGGCATGAAAGGCCGCATGGAGAACGTCTACAACGGCTACGCGTGCATCGTCGCGCGCATGTTCCACGCCGAGGCGCA
>JAASFN010000489.1:0-19288 GCA_023333795.1 Globisporangium rhizosaccharum | reverse complement strand
CCTCGACAACAACAGCGCCACCACTTGTCCCAGCAGTGTTGGCAGTCTACGGCCGCAACGACCCCGACTTTGTCGACTTTGATGCTGAGCTCGCGTGGTTCCAGCGCATGATCTCGCGAGCGACGTGCATCGAGTTCACAGGCGGCGGGCACTATCCGCACCTGGAGGACCCGCAGCGCGTGCTCGACGCGATCGCAGCGTTGCTGCAGTAGTACTGAAGCGTCCGCTTCACCAAGGAAAACAACGGCAATGCTCTATCCAATCAGCTGCCTCACCTGCTCACTGTGACCAAAGCCCACGAGCGCTTCAGCGTCAGTCCAAGCGAGTCGAGTCGAAGCGACAGCGAACTTCGACTCGAAAGCATGTTGTGTTGTCTACTTTTGTAATTTCATCGATTCAACTGAATTCTCGCACATCACTTGGTTTATCTATACCACAAAAGAAACCAGCAAAGATCGATTCTGCGCCGCACATCAATCAGTTTGAATATGCTTCGAAGCGTGCTGCTCCAGCGTCGACCTGCTCGAGCTGCCGCTGCTGCTGTTCTCGCTGCTCCGCTGTCGTCGTCGCAGCCGCTCGCTGCCTCTACGTCCCGCGCACTCTCGCAGCTGCGCTCCCACGTGCGCGCAATGAGCACTTCGAGCACTGACGAGCGCGCACGCGCAGACGCTGCTGCGGCGGCGAACGCAGCACAGAACGCGTCCGAGACGATCTTTGACAAGATCATCCAGCGCCAGATCCCTGCGAAGATCGTGTTTGAGGACGACCGCGTGCTCGCATTCCACGACGTGAACCCGCAGGCGCCCGTGCACATCTTGCTCATCCCAAAGCAGCGCGACGGCCTCACGCAGCTCGCGCACGCAGACGAGCGCCACGCGAGCATCCTCGGCCACTTGCTGTACACGGCAAAGGTCGTTGCGAAGCAGCAGCAGCTCGACAGCGGCTTCCGCATCGTGATCAACGACGGCCACGACGGTTGCCAGTCGGTCTTCCACCTGCACTTGCACTTGCTCGGCGGCCGGAAGCTCGGGTGGCCGCCAGGCTAAGCAGTCGTCATTGCGTCCGACGCATGAGCAGCTCCATGACAGGCATTGCGACTCAATCCAAGCGTCTCTTGTGTGGGGGCAGACGACTGTCCACATACTGTACGTCCATACATCAGCATTGAGCCTTCCATTCCGATACTAGAGCGATCGAAAGTGTCCTCATTACTGTAAGTCACATGTGGTGCTTGCTACGCGCGACCGCTGATCTCGTTGTAGAACTGCGCGACGAACTGCTCCATGAACGTGTGGCGCTCTGCTGCGATGCGCTGCCCAGCGCGCGTCTTCATCATGTCGCGGAGCTTGAAGAGCTTTTCGTAAAAGTGGTTCATCGTCGGACTCGCGCGACCTTGCTGCATGTACTCGGCCTTGCTCAGCTCGGCGGTTGGTGGGACATCTGGGTCGTACAGCGCGCGCTTCTTGTGACCGCCGTACGTGAAGCAGCGCGCAATGCCGATTGCACCGATCGCGTCCTGTGGGAAGAAGGGATAGCGAGAGCAAGCGAACCAGGGCCATAGGCGTGTGAGGGTGTGTGAGACACACGATGAGAGCGATACGGCCACTAGCGATACGTACCAAGCGATCGGCGTCCTGGACGCAGCCAAACTCGACCGTGATCTCACGTGGCGTGCCGCCGAGCTCCTCTTTGAAACCCATGTTGTCGACAATCGCCATCACGCGCGCGATCTTCTCGCTCGCGACGTGCTGCGACTCGAGGAACTGCACCGCGCGCTTCGTCGGCGCGTCCTCGGTCTGGTACTTCCAGTCGTCAATGTCGTGCAGCAGCGCTGCGAGGTCGACGATCTCGATCGTCTCTGGCGACACATTCTACACAAGCAGCACAACACACGGCAAGTGGTGCAGTCGTC
Source organism: Globisporangium rhizosaccharum (assembly GCA_023333795.1). Lineage (NCBI taxonomy): Eukaryota > Oomycota > Peronosporomycetes > Pythiales > Pythiaceae > Globisporangium > Globisporangium rhizosaccharum. The sequence goes on along the minus strand of JAASFN010000489.1, from coordinate 17,376 downwards.
AGCCTTGAGTCGTAGATGAGAGGACAAGCAAGCGCACGTGCTCGTACTGGCAAGCGCACGCACCTCTTCTTCCGCGATCGTGCGCGCGAGCGTCCAGACGCGCTCAATGTGGCGCCAGTCATGCGACGCGTCGTTCGACTGGAGCTGCTCGCGCACAAACGCAGCGGTCTGCTGCACGAGCGGCGAGGTCGTCGTTGGCGTCGTTGCAGCTGCAGCAGCCGCAGCAGCAATGGTCGACGAGCTCATGGTGTGTTGTGACTGGAGAATGCAGCGAGGCTGAAGAGTGCGCACGCGTGTGGAACGCAGCGCAGATTGCAGAATGGTGTGCAGCATGTGGAGAGCGCTCGTTCTGGTGGTTGCGGCGCTCGGTGTGCTGCTCCAGACCAACCAGCTGCTCGCGCTGCCGATCCGTCTTATCTGCTGCTGCTGCCACTTCACTCGATCACTCGATCACGTACGTGTGCTGTGTGTGTGCACAAACAGCAAGAGAGAGCACGCGACGCTCACTCACGGCACGCACTGCTTGAATGCGTCGCGTGGCCCTTCTCTTCACAGTGAACGAGCACGAATCGCTCGCATGTGCATCACCACTCGCGTCGTTTCGCGCCATTTTCGACTCGAGTGTCCTGATTTATTTCATTATTGAAAGAGCTGTATACAGAGCTGTTGGACACTCAAAGGGATCTGTCCTCCTCTGAACGACGTCTCCAACACAAAGAGGCAAGCATGGAGATGACAGCAGCGTCATGACAAGCGACGCAAAGCGCATAGTTCGTCACACTGAGCGTTGTGATACAGCTACGCGTCCATTGCAGAAGCGTGAGGTGATCGACATGATGTTGCACACATCTTTTGGCCGTGGACGAGTGCTGGAGCAACCGATCGACAAAGATGTCGGACCATGGCGTCTTGGTCGATGCGAACAACGGAGCTCAAACACCTCGGAGGAGCTCCATGCTTGGTGTACCCATACGCTGCTATCCATGAAATCGTCACCCACGTTCAACCCATTGTCGCACAGCAGCAAGACGCAGAGCAGCAGCTCGACGTCATGCACGCACAGCTCACTTTGCCATTCGCCATGGAGACGACAGCACGAATCCCATCGCACACGACCAGCGCCAGCACAAGCGCACCAGCTCACGAGGCACTTGGACCGCTGCACGTGCTCACGTGCGTCCACGTCGTGTGCCGCGAACAAGCACCGATCGCTGCGCTAGCGCACATCCTGACAGCGATCGATGCGTTCGTGTGTCCGCGTCTTCTCCAGCACAAGTCACTCACAGACGCAGTCACAGACGACAACGTCCACTTGCTGCGCCGTCTACTCGCAGAGGAGCTCGCAGGCATCGAGCTTCTCCCGCATCGCCACGAGCAGCAGCATCGGTTGTTCATCGTCGGACTGCACATTGCTAGCGCGGCGCAATGCGCAGTAGAGCAGCGCTTGCCTGGCTTCCGACGCGTGCTTGAGTGCCTCTGGGCAGTGAACCCGCACACAGTCGGCACGAACGACGTGGTCGCAGAAGCAGCAGCAGCGCGTGACTTGGAGCTACTCGAGTGGCTGCGCATCGCGTGTCCGCCACTTGATCCAGACCTCGTAGACTCGAGCGCTACAGCAAAACGCGCTGCTGGGAATGGCGACACGCAGACGCTCGAGTGGCTCCTAGCGAACCGCTGGTCGCACTTGTCGACAGTCTCAGTCGACGAAGCTGTTGCAAACAGCCAGCTCCCAGTGCTGCGATAGCTCGAAGATCGCGCTGTGAACATCACGCTTGGCTCTGATGCGATCTACAACGCCGCGAAACTCGGCGACCTCGAGATGCTCGCGTGGCTCTTTGCTCGTCCGCGAGCCGAGTCGGTCACGTACGCTGGTGACGGCGTGGCGAGCGGTGGTCATGTCCACGTCTTTGAGTGGCTCCTCGCCCACTACCCGACCGAAGCGCAGTGCTACGAGTACGGCTACGCGCGCGCTGCGCGCTATGGCCGCCTCGAAGTGCTCCAGTGGCTCTACGCGCACTACCCCGAGCAGTTCTGCTGGACCAAGACCATGGAGACTGCAGCGCAAACAGGACGCCCCAACATCGTTCAGTTCCTGCTCACGCAGCGTGACAACAACGACGGCGGCAACGACATGGGCTGGAGCGGGTACGCCGCCGCTGCTGAAGGGCACTTGGAGGTTGTCAAGTGCATCTACGAGTACTGCGACGGGTTCGACGTGATTCAAGGCGCAGCGGTCTCGGGGAACCTCGACATGGTCAAGTGGCTCCACGAAGAGCACGACGCGATGATCACAGGCGCAAACGTGATCCACCTGGCGATCCAGAACGGCCATCTCCACGTGCTCAAGTACATCGTGCCGCACCGAGGCGACATTGGCATCGCATGGGCGATCGAGAGCGCAGCGAGTAGCAATCGCATGGACATCGCCAAGTGGTTCCATGCGAAGCTCTCTGACCCAAACTCGCCGGTGCGAGACCGCTCGCAGGGACTCGACCGATGGATGGTGTCTAGCGACGGCGAGTACTCGCTCCCGATCGACGGCGCTGCAAGCCAGGGCAACATTGAGATGATCCAGTGGCTCGACGCAAACGGCTACAGCGAGTGCTCACCGCGCGCAATGGACCGAGCAGCAGAGAGCGGACACCTCGAGACGGTCAAGTGGCTCCATGCGCATCGCACTGAGGGCTGCACGACTGCTGCGATGGACAGCGCAGCTGAGAACGGACACCTTGCTGTCGTTCAGTGGTTCCACGAGAACCGCACCGAAGGCTGCACGACTAACGCAGTTGACCTCGCAGTGCGTAATGGCCACGCGCGCGTTGCAGAGTTCTTGCTCCAGCACCGCACTGAAGGCTGCACAAGCGCCGCTGCGCGCGATGCGATCGAAGAGCGCCATGACGCAGAGCTCATCCATTTGCTCTTCACGCATCGGCGCGAGCTGATCGATCTCGAGCACATGCGCGCACACGCAGCGGAGCACGGCGCAATGCGTGCTTGGCTGCAGCTCGTCGCAGAGTGCGCCTGACGAGTGAGTGCGTGAGAGAGTGAGTGATAGCGAGCACGCCTTGTACACAGTAATGCTGTAGTCATGAAGACGCCTTTCACAACGTCCTCGTCGTCTCATTGGTGTCGATTGTGTATTGTGGCTGTTGTCAGAGCTCCTGACTCTCGCTCTCGCTCTCGTTCTGCGTCTCTCTCGCCGTACGCGCTTTGAGGATCCGCCGTCCTTTCGGTGCTACGAGCGCAGGACGCACGCTCTCTTGCGTTCGTACCGTAGCGCTGCTTGAAGCGCCAAACACTGTCGACGGTGTGTGAAAGCCGCTCGCAACTGGAGCTGGTACGCTAACGCCTGTCAGTGCAGGTGCACTGAACGCTGGTGGACATGACGCGGCGCTAACGCTACTTGCAGGCGGCGCCGAGCCGAACGTGAACAACGGCTGGGCTGTGCTGGAGCGCGAGGCACTGTGCCGAACGTAAACGCTGGGACTCCTGGTCCCACACGTGGCCGACGCAGTCGCACTAGAGCTCGACACAGGCGCCTTTGCAGCTAGCGTCGACGCGTACATCGACACAAAAGTGTCAACACTGTGCGTTCTACTGCATCCAACGACAGACAGTCATTGCACGCACCCAACGAGAAGAGCGTGCGAAACTTGGCCGCAGCGTTGAGCTGAGTCGCTCGATCGAACGACTGCGCATCGTGAACAATCTGCGGGAGCTGTGCAAGCTGTCAGTTGGACGCAAGTGCCACCACACGCAGCAGTAACAGCAGCAGGTTAGCGAGACACTATCATTGAAAGAGCGGTAGAACGACAACGAGAGAACACAAGCACGCACAAGCTGCGCGAGCGCAAGGTCGTCAGCAATCGCAGCGTCTTCAACCAATGTCTCGGGTCGATGCGCAGTCTGCAAGCGCCACATCTGTCAGCATCTTCAGCGAGCGTGGTCGCCTTCTACACACCAATACAAGCATACTGTGAAGTGCTGCACGCACATTGCGCCGTCGCCGGCTGGGGCGATACGCCTTGGTCATCGACGCAACGGCGAGGTGGTCAACCTTGTCGTTGCTGCAGTGTTGCAGTGTTGATATTGATCACTTGACATACAAACATCAAGTGTTCTAGTTGTATTCTAAAATAGACCAAAGTGCGAGTCTACTTTAGTCATCAATGTTTCCCTTGTTTTCATCGCTACGTATTTGGACCACTTGAAGGGACGCGAAACGACGCGAGTGTTGAACGACCTCCCATTCACACGACACACAGCAAAGGCTAGCGAATCGATCACACCAGCGCATCTGCAGCACCACGATGAGCAGCTCGCGCGTCACTCGGTCGAGCGTTAGTGGCTCGAGCACCATCGCTGTGAGCAGTAAGAGCGATGGCCGCACAGACAAACCTCGCAAAGTCACTGCACGAGCCGACGAGCTCGACGCGTACATGGAGAAGCTCTACGACGAGGACATTGAGTCGAAGATCGACGGCGCCAAGATGATCCTGCAGCTCGCCGAGTACGCTGGCAACATCGAAGCGCTCATCCAGAACGAAGCGCTCATGGTGCGTCAAGGCGCTGCATCCTCTCACAGGCGTTTCGCTGCACCATGTCATAGTGCACTCACCATCTCTCTACCTCTGTCTCTATGTCTCTGCGCTTACTCCTTCGCCAGTGCCTGCTCTCGCGCGTGCTCAACGACGACTACAAGAAGAGCAACGACTTCTCGCTCACGATAATGCGCATCTTCTGGTGCTTCTCCAACTTCCTCCAGCTCCACCCGATCCTCGCAAACTACCGCATCGGCGCCGTCACGCTCAAGATCGTCGAGTTTGAGATCAAGCGCCACGAGCTGCGACTCGACGAAGAGCGGCTCTTGGAGAAAGCCGCTGCGACTGACGCTGACGCAGTCGCAAAGCTCGAGCGCGAGAAGAAGCGCAACAAGAAGCGCATGAAGAAGCAGGACCAACTCCTGTACGTCCTCTTGTCTATGTCTTTCGTAGTTTGCGCAGTCGAGTGTGTACGTTGTGTCGTTGGTGGGCTGACGCTATGGAGGATGCGGCACTAGCTTTGTGTGCTTTAGCGTCCTGCTCAACCTGGCGGAAGACATCCACACGGAGCGCAAGATGGTCAAGCGCAAGATCACAGTCCTGCTTGCCAAGGTGCGGCGAGTGCGACGACTGCTCGCCTCACGACGTACTCGTCTTGGTGTGGAGCCATCGCACTGCTACGTAGGCGACTCCCTTGTGCTTCCCACACTAATACTGCCTTGCCTCACATGTGACGGCTGTGGCGTAGATGATGGACCGCGTGACGCCGGAGCTCGTGATCCTCACGCTCGCGTTCCTCAAGAAGCTGAGCATCTTTGAGGAGAACAAGGACGCGATGGTCGAGCTCGCAGTGATCGAGAAGTTCGTGCGGTACGTCCGGTGCAACCACGACAAGACCGTGCAGATGGCGCTCAAGCTCCTCTTCAACCTGTCGTTCGACCCAGCGCTGCGCGAGCTCCTCGTGAAGAACAGCCTCATCCCAAAGCTCGTCGAGCTCCTCAAGAAGCCGCCGTTCCGCGCACTCTCGCTCCGGATCCTCTACCACCTCAGCATGGACGACCGCTGCAAGTCCATGTTCACGTACACAGAGGCCATTCCTATCGTCATGCAGCTCGTGGTACGTCCGCACTTGCGATCACCCTCGCATGGCTCTAGCGTCAGTACACTGGCTCATGTTCGCCGCTCTCGCCACTGCTCGTGCAGATCAACTTCCCACAGAACCTCGTCGCGAAAGAGCTCGCGGCGCTCGCAGTGAACCTGAGCCACAATGGCCGCAACGCCGAGCTCATGTGCCAGAACCGCGGGCTCGAAGCCCTCGTGACCCGCGTCCTGCGCACGCGCGACGCGCTGCTCATGAAGGTCGTGCGGAACATCGCGCTTTGGTCGTACACGCTCCAGGAGGACCTCGTGAGCGACAAGATGTACAAGTACAAGGGCATGTGGGCGCCGCTCGTCGTGCCGCTCATCGAGCTCTGTCTCCACTCAGACAACCACGACTTTGCGATCGAAGTGCTCGGGACGCTCGCGAACCTCACGCTGAGCGACTTGCCAGTCAAAGCGTCGTGGGACAAGCTCGTGGCCGACCACGCGCTCATTCCGTTCCTGAACAAGCTCCTCGTCCCTGGCTTCTCACAGGACGACATGGTCCTCGAAGTCGTGCTCTTTGTCAGCGCGCTGGCGCTCGAGCCCAAGTGCGCGCCGCTCATCGCTGCTTCGCGTCTCATCCGGACGTTCCACGCGCTCTTCCAGGAGAAGCAGCACGACAACGAGCTCACGCTCCAGCTCCTCTACGCGTTCTACCGCCTCTTGCGCCACCGTGAGACGCTCGATGAGATCGTCTTTGGCGTGAGCTTTGTCCCAGACCTGCTCTTGGCAGCAGACGCACCAAACATTGAGGTCCGCCGCATGTGCGACGTCATCATGGACTTCCTCCTTGACCACGACGTGAGCGAGAGCGGCGGCAGCGGCGGCATCGGTGACTTTGGGCGGCTCATTCGCCAGCGCCGCTTTGAGCTCCACAACGCCGAGTACCTCGAGATGATCCACGAAGAGAGCGTGTACCGCAATCGCGAGCGTCTTATGATGCGCACTGCAGCGAGTGGTCATGCGGGTCCGGACGACGACCTTGACGACGACTAGGAGAAGCAAGCGACAAGATACGCACGATGACCACGAGACGATGAGTACGTCCAGGAAGATGAGTCTATCGCTCCTCTCGCTGTATGAACCAACCGCTTTGTTTGAACAAGACGTTCTCTTGTGTACGATTGCTGTCGACGTCTCCTTGACTCGTGTCCTGCCTAGAGCAGTGCGGTCCACTGTGCATAGCACTGCTCTTCCCACTCGTACGCACGCGAGCGAGACGCACTAAGTTGTGCAACCACATTGATCTCTGCTGCGCTGTGCTCTGTCTTCGCGTGATGTGTTACTGCTGACTGGCTGGTTCGTAGTCTTGGAGACTGCTGCGTTGGCCCCAAGTGCGCTTGTGTTGTGACGTCACGCTCCAGCTCAGTTGCCACTGCTGCTGCATGACGCGCACTCGATGCATCAGACGTGGTTGTCTTGCCTGTGCCAGCTCCACTGCTGCTGCTGCTGACATCGCCACTGTCTCGGACTCTTGCGAGCTGCGTCCTCCCAATCGCCACTGCTGCGTCTTCGCTGGCAGACACCGTCACAAATTGGCTCTGACTTGGCTCACTGCCACTGAGCTCCTGTGTCTCGTGATGGCGCTTCACACTGTCACGAGCGTCAGGCACTTGCTCTTGCCGCTCTGCAAACCCAACGTCTTCGCTCCGGTGCGCAGTGTCGTCGCTCTTGGCAAAGTCAAAGACCGCGCGCGGCACTGGCGCTGGCAGCTCGTCAATGCGCATCGCAAATACGCGCGCGAGCATCTCGACTGCGACGACTTCGTCGTGCGTGAGCAGCGTCACGGCGAGTCCGCGGCCGCCAAAGCGACCGGTGCGGCCGACGCGGTGGAGATACGTCGCAGGGTCGCGCGGCAAGTCGAGGTTCACGACAAAGTTCACGCGGTCGACGTCAATGCCGCGCGCCGTGAGGTCCGTCGACACGAGCACGCGCGACTGGAACGCGCGGAAGCCCGCCATGACGTCCGACCGCGTCGCTTGCGACTGCGAGCCAGTGATGCACACTGCAGGCCAGCCCTGCGCTGCGAGCGCTGTCGCCAGTGCCTCGGCGCGGAGCTTGTCGTTGCAAAAGACGATGCACTGGTTGAACACGACTTCGGACAGCAGCGACGCGAGCTTCGCGACTTTCGCGTGCATGTCGAGCGCATCCATGCGCGTGAGAGCGCCGGACGATGTACCAGTCGCGCTTGTGACGACGCTGTAGAACTGCTGGACGTGGCGGAGCCAGAGCTCGGGGCTGCGATTCGTCGCGTCGCGCTCGGTCCACGCCGCGAGGTCTTCGCGGGTCGACACGAGCTCGACGGTCACGTCCTGTGGACCACGGACACGGACGATCTAGCGAGCGATAGAGACACGTAGAGAACCACATCATGAGCCTATCAGGTCGGTCCTAGCGCCAGCGGCGCAATGAAGGTCGTGAGTCGTTTGATCGTACTGAACTGACCTGTGGACTGCGCATCATCTTGGCGACCGCCGAGAGCTGCGCGGTCGTGAACGTCGCAGAGAACGCGAGCGTCTAGTGCAGCAGTGGCGACGTCAAGCGGTCAGTACAGCAGTCGAGTTACTTCATACAAGCGCAGTACGAACGCACCTGCCGTCGCTCAGGCAGCGCTGCGACGATGTACTGGATCTACGGTGCCATTCAGACAGAGACAGAGACACACAGACGAGTCGTCCAAGCACTGAGTCGCAGTAGTCGTCACCCACACGCATGTACGAGCACTCCTAAGCCGTACCTCACGCTCAAAGTCGCTCTGTAGGAGCTTGTCGACTTCGTCCAACACGAGCAGCCGCAGTGCGTGGCACTGGAGCACGCGCTGCGCCACGAGCGCTTTCACGCGACCTGGAGTGCCAACAACGATGTGGCTCCCGTGCTTGAGGTTCTCCTGCGTGACGCCATCATCATCGCCACGCGTTCTCGTTGTGAGTGCGAGCACATACACACATAGAGCAGTCTGAGTGCGCACCTTGTCCTGCGCGAGCGGGAGTCCGCCGATCGCAGTTGTGATCGTGCACGTCGGGCGAAAGTGCGCGAGCTGGCGCAGCACTGCGTCGATCTGCAGCGCGATCTCGCGCGTCGGTGCGAGCACGAGCACGAGTGGGTCGATGCGGCGCACATCCGTCGCGCTCTGGACCTTGTCGCACTTGGCGATCACGTGCTCGACTGCTGTGACGCCAAACACTGCGGTTTTGCCGGTGCCAGACTTGGCTTGGCCAACGACGTCGTTCCCAAAGAGCGCGAGCGGCAATGCGCGCAGCTGAATAGGCGACGGCGCGCGAAAGTGCATGCGCTTGAGCGCGCGCTGGACGTCGTCATGCAGCGGCAGGTCGGCAAACGTCGTCGTCGCCACTGCCATCACGACTGACCTGGATGCACTCGATGCAGGTCAATCCCCAATTCGAGCAGAAATGCATGTCCAGACAATACCTCTCTGATTTATGTACAAATCTTTTATTGCGCATGTTAACAGTATTTGTGTCGATGAGAACCTGATTATATATGATTCAACCCGTTTGTGATTGCTGGAAATGCATTATTAAATTATACTTACTCGCCACCAACATCGACGCCTTCGCTGCAAACGCGCGCGCACCTCGGAGCCGCCTCGCACTGGTATCACTGGGACCAGCAAGCCGTCTCCTCGTCTTCTCGTGTGTCAAGGACGTCGATGCTATTGGTGCTGTTGGTGCTGCTCGTGGCTGATCGTTGCATTCGCTCGCTCGCTCTCTATGTCCGCTTGCGCGCCTTGAGGATCCGTCGGCCCTTTGGTGCTGCTGGCGCAGCGCCAACGTTGAATCCGCCCTCCTGCGGCGCGCCAAAGCCACTCGCACCGGCGCCAAAGCCACCAGCCGGGGGACCAAATGACACTGGCGCAGGCGCACCAAACGACGGAGCTGGCGCTGAGGCACCAAATGCATTCGTGCTCGGCGCGCCAAAGCCGCTTGCTGGTGCTGCTGCTGCTGGCGCACCAAACACTGGCGACGGTGTCCCAAAGCCACTCGGTGCTGCTGGTGCTGGCGCACCAAAGCCACTTGCCGCTGGAGCTCCAAAGCCGCTCGACGCACCAAAGCCCGACGAGCTGCCAAACGCGGACGGCTGGTTGCTCGGCGCACCAAACGCGGACGGCTGGTTGCTCGGCGCACCAAACGCAGCCGCCGGTGCAGACGCAGCCCCAAAGCCGCCACTGGTGCTGCTCGCACCAAACGGCGTCGGAGCTGCTGGCGCTGCACCAAAGCCCGACGCAGCGGGTGCTGGTGCACCAAACACTGGCGACGGTGTACCAAAGCCGGTCGGTGCAGCAGCTGGGGCGCCAAAGCCAGTTGCTGCTGGAGCTGCAGTACCAAATGCCGGTGCAGCCGGTGCACCAAACGTCGGTGATGGCGCACCAAACGTCGTCGATGGCGCACCAAAGCCCGTGGCTGCTGGTGCAGCAGATGCACCAAATGCTGGAGCTGCAGCTGGTGCACCAAACGCTGGCGACGTCGTACCAAAGCCAGACGACGCCGGTGCTGATGAGCCAAAGCCCGACGCAGCTGGAGCTGACGATCCAAAGCCAGAGGATGGAGCAGGCGCCGCAGAGCCAAAGCCAGAGGCAGCTGGTGCAGGTGCTGACGAGCCAAATGTAAACGTGCTCTGTGCTGGCGCACTGCTGCTCGACGTCGCCGCACCAAACGTGAACGACGGACCAGCGCTTGACGGCGCAGCTGGCGTCGACGTTGCACCAAACGCTGGCGCACTCGTCGCAGCACCAAACCCACTCGACGACGCAGGAGCGGCTGCGCTGGAGCCGGCACTTGCGCCAAATGTAAACGCTGGTTTCGCTGCTGCTGGTGCAGGCGCTGAAGCTGCAGCCGGTGCGCCAAACGTAAACGACGGTGCAGCAGGCGCGCTCGACGCTGCTGGAGCAGGAGTCGCAGCTGACGACGACCCGAATGCTGGCGCTGCACTGCCAAACGCCGGTGCCGAGGTCGCACCAAATGCTGGCGCAGCTGGCTTTGGCGGCGTCGTCGTGCTACTGCTCTGGCCAAATGTGAACGATGGCGTCGCGACTGGCTTCACAGCAACTGGGAGTGCTGATGGAGCACCAAACGAGAACGATGGCGCTGCTGCCGCTGTTGGCTTGTCTGCAGCAGGTGCAGGCGCAGAAGCTGCAGGAGCCGATGCAGACGACGCGCCAAACGTGAATGCTGGCGCTGCTGCTGGTTTGTCTGCTGCTGGAGCAGATGCAGCTGGTGCCACTGACGCGCCAAACGAGAACGCCGGCTTGTCCTCCGCCTTCGCGGCCGAGTCCTTCACTGCAGCAGCTGGTGCAGCAACAGGCGTCGAGCCAAACCCAAACGTCGCTTGTGGTGCTGCTGCTGCGTCTGGCGCTGCACCAAACGAAAACGATGGCGCTGCTGCTGCTGGCTTCGATGCCTCGGTCGCACCAAAGCTGAACGCTGGCTTCTTCGCTGCTGGCTCCGACCCGTCCGAGCTCCGCTTGAGCGACGGACTCGTTGTCGACGCAGGCGTTGGCGTCGATCCAAACGAAAAGCTCGGTGCACTCGACTTCGCAGCGTCTGAGCTACTTGCGCCAAACGAAAAGCTCGGTGCGCTCGTCTTCGCTGGCTCCTTTTGTGCAGCTGGTGGCGTCGCAGTCGACGCGCCAAACGAGAACGCTGGAGTCGGTGCAGACGCCTTGGCGGCAGTCTCATCCGGCTTTGGCGCAGCAGCAGACGACGACGGCACACCAAAGCTGAAGCCAGTCGTTGCAGGCGTCTCGGTTGCAACTGGCGCAGCAGCAGTCGGTGCGCTGAACGAGAACGACGGCTTCGATGCACTGCTGCTGGTGCTAGCAGCAGACGCTTCAGGCGAGACGCCAAATGAGAACGACGGCTTTGACGTCGCGCTCGCAGCTGGCGGCGCACTGAACGTGAATGACGGCGCTGCCGCGTCTGCGTCGCTCGTAGACTCGGTCGTCGTCGTTGCAGTAGCAGGCGGGACGCCAAACGAAAAGCTCGGTGCGCTGCTCGATGGCGCAGCAGCTGCTGGCTTTGGTGCAGCAGCGCTTGCTGGGACACCAAACGAAAAGCCGCTCGCTGTGATCGCGCCTGCTGCTGGCTTCGCCACTGGCTTTGCTGCACTCGATGCGCCAGGCTGCGGCGTCTCGCAGCACGGACACTTGTTGTGCGATGCTTGGTTCGTGACTGAGCACGTCGGACACTTCCAGCTCCCAGGCGCCAGCTGCGTGAACTTGGCGAGCGGGTTCACGCCGCTCAATGGCGTAGCGCCAGCAGCAGTCGCTGCAGCGCTAGTAGCACTCGTAGCAGCACTGCCAAACGACAGCTTCGTTGACGCTGCTGGCGTCGCACTGTCACCTGGCTTTGCAGTCTCGCAGCACGGGCACTTGGCGTGCTTCGACTCGTTTGCGACCGAGCACGTTGGGCACTTCCAGCTCCCAGCGGCGAGCTGCGCAAACTTTGCCAGTGGGTTCACGCCACTCGACGGCGCTGGCGCTTGTGCAGCGCTCGAACCAGTCGAGACATTTGCAACAGTCGGAGTTGACTTGGGTGCAGCGTGCTTTGGGCTCGAGGTCTTTGGGCCGAGCCACTCAGCACGGGCTTTCGGCGACGCTGGCACAAACGCAAACGGCGTCTCGACTGCGCCAGTGACTTTGCGCGTCTTCTGCGACAACGGTGCGCGCTTTGGTGGTTCGCGCTGGCTCGGCGGCGGCGACAAGACAAACTGGATCTCGTCCATGTCGTCGTCATGCACAACTGGGCGCTTGCCCTGGAGCAGCAGCGCCGTGTTTGACGCTGGCGCAGTGAACGCGTACGTGCCGTAGACCTGCTGCACTGGCGTAGTCTCGACAGCAGCAATGTGCGTGCGCACGACACTTGGCGCAGGCGTCATCGACACAGTTGGCGTCTCAAAGAGCGAGGCGCTCTTGCTGTCGAGCGTGCGCACTGGCGTCGCAAGTCCAGACGCCTTAGCGCGCGATGGCGACGTCCACGTCGCTGGAAAGTCGACTTGCGGAAGCGTCACAGTCGGCGGCGCAACATCGTCCATCGTTGCATCGTCGTCGTCGACCTGTGCGCGCGCGCGCTCGCTGCCGTCTGTGAGTGCGAGGTGGTACTTTGCCCACGACAGCGACGTCTGCGGCGTCGGCTTGGTCGCTTCGCGCTCGAGCGGGTTCTGCACTTTGTTGAGCGTCGAGAGGATCTTCTCCGCGACTGCGGATGAGTAGGCACTGCGCGCTGCAGCGTCGCGCTTTGCGCCCGTGAGCAGGCGCGACGGACGCGGCTTGCGCTCGATGCGCTCTTCGCGCGAGAGCATCTGACCGCGCAGTGCAATGCCCGAGAAGTAGATTGGACGCGTCTCGCCCGTGCGCGCGCGCTTGCCAAATGGTCCAGCAGCAGCTGATGTCGTTGTGAGCGCACTGTCAAGGCTGCTGCTCGTGTCGCTGCTGCTTGTGCGCTTGTCGACTTGCTCTGGGCTCGCACCGCGGCTGCTCTCGCGCAGCGCCATTGCGCCGGGGACGTACGCCAAGTTCTTCGCCGAGCTGTACGACAGTGCGCTGCTTGGGCGGTCGTCAAAGCCGCGGGCAAGTGCGCTCTGCGTGAGCGCGAGCGACGCCTGCGGACTCGACTCGACCAAACCGCGGAGCTGGTGCGACAGGCGCTCGTACTCTTCGTATGAGATCGTCTTCTTGTGTTTGAGCACTGCAAGTGGCGAGTCCATGGGCGATCCAGCAAGGCGCGCGCGGCGGCGGCTCATGCGGCGCATGTCGTCGTCTGGCGACTCGTGGCCAGCAGTGCTGCTGCCAATGCGCAGCGCCTTGGACTTTTGCGACGGCACTGGCAAGAACGCCTTCTGCGCACTGCTGTTCTTGCGGCGCTGCGAGCGCAGGACTGGACCGAGCTCTGCCGCTGCTGTTGCTGTGTGTGGCGACTGCGAGCGCTTGCTCGGCGACTTGGACGCAGACGACTGCGGCGACGGCGTCTTGGACGACACAGAGCGCGACGGTGTGCTCGGTCCGCGCTCCGTCGATGCACCCGCAGGACTGCGCGTCACGAGCTCGTTGATCGACTTGCGCGCTGGCGACGACTCGGTACTGAGCGCAGCCGAGACCTGGGCACTTGTACTAGCAGCAATAGCAATAGCAGCAGCGCTGTCGTCACGGTCGTTGTCGTCCATCTCTTCTTCTTCTGTCTGCTGCTGCTCCATTGCAGTGTCATCACGCTCGCTCCGGCTGCTCGTCGTCGTCGTGACTGCGACAGTGCGCTCGCTCACGACTGCAGCAGCGTATGTTGTCGTTGTCGTCTCGACAGCAGCGTCTGCGTCCGAGAGCTGCGCTGCGTCGTCGCTGTCGTCTGCAAACGCGTCGTACGACTCGTCGTCATCATCGAGCTCTTCGTCGTCAAACTCGTCGTCGTCGTCACCGACGAGCTGGTTGATGATCGGAATGCGCTTGAGGAAACGACTGAGCAGTCCCGCGTTCTCAGTCGTGTTGCGCGGACCGCTCGAGCCTGCGACTCCGTACGGCGTCCCGGCGGCGCGGCGCTTTTGCTGACGCAGCGCCTTTGCGCTCGTGAGCTCGGCAGTTGGCATCCTTGCCTTCTTTTGTCGTTGATGAAGCGACTGCTACTCTCGAGTGTGTGTGTGGATGTGTGTGGATCGAGTCGACACAGCAGCAGCAGCAGCAGCTGATCCCTCGCTCAATGGATCAGTCGATCGAGGAGCAGTGGCGAAGCGGCGGCAGGCGGCAAGTGAAGAGGATCGAATGGTCGCTCGCTCCTGCGCGCGCGCTCTTGTGTGTGAGAGAGAGTGTGAAACCACTAGACCAGGAGGAAGGAGAAACGAGCGGCAGCCACGCGCGCGAGCATACGATTTCCAGCATGCGGAGTTTTGGGCGTGCGTGCTGCGGACCTCACTGACCGGTCCACTTGAAGCCATACATTTTACAGGTGTGCCAGCATGAATGCTAGATGGACTCGATCCGCACGGATTGTGTAGTGGGGTGTGGTCGACACAATAGATCTGAGACGATCAGACAGAAATACAAGTTTTGAGAGATTCACATAATGTTAGACATGAAATCTCAACCCAATAGAAATAGCCATTTTTGGCTCGGATTTGCTGTTTGAAGCCTGGCGATTGATTTGGGTCAAAAATTCCCGCGCTTTTTTACCCAAATCAATCGCCAGGCCTCAAACAGCAAATCCGAGCCAAAAATGGCTATTTCTATTGGGTTGAGATTTCACGTCTAACATGTGAATGTTAGGATAGCAAATATTAGGTCATGTGAAGTCGCGCTTCTGAAGTAGCACACATGAGCAGCATGCGTAATTTACTGAAAGAACATCTGAAGTGGCACACATATGCAGCATGCGTAATTTACTGAAAGAAAACGAATCATGAGATCACGTGAAGCACGTCAAAGCTCAAAGCGCAAGAATCACCACGACCACGACCACGACCACGACATGCGCGTGTACAAGCGCACGACGCCGGGGCAGCGCGCCGCAGCTCTCGAGCGCATCGACAATGGCGAACCTGTTGCTGCAGTCGCGCGAGCAGTAGGCATGGACCGCGGCGCGCTGCGTGGTGTGGTCAAGAAAAGGTACGTGTCAATCAAGAGAGCAGGGCGTCAGCGTGCGCTATCGCCAGCAGAGATCGAGATTGTGTACGACATGGTGCTTGAGAGGCCAGGCGAAGCTGGCCGTTGCTGTGAGTGAGCGTCTTGGGCGACCAGTGTCGCAGTCGACTATAGGCCGGGCACTGCTCGAGATGCAGCACAAGCGTGACGGCATTCTGTTCTTCCGTGACGGTGGCGTCTCAAAAGACCAGCTCCTCAAGTGGCTGCGCTCGGCTATTCGGTCAATTTGGGTCTCCATGTACATCATCACGTGTGAAAAGGTGTACAAGCACAAGTGCTGTCTCACATGCATGAAGCTGTTAGTTGTTTGACACGCAAGTGTATTGATCTTTGTATGTGCTATTTTAGGTCGCGTCGTTGCTAATCGAGAGGAAAGCAAACGGGCTGGACGTGCGCGTGCTTGCTGACGGTGAGCAGGCTGCGAAGGAGCACTCACGCGTCGGCGAGCTGCGCGCGCATCACGTACCAGTACACTTGACCCCCACAAACACCATGATGCACCAAAAGGTGCGATACTCCTGTGCGCGATGGCTAATCTGTACCCATCTGACGAAAAGTGTATCCACTTGTGTTGACGTTTCTGTCAGCAATGCATTTTGGACGGTCGGACTCGCCTCGTTGGGTCTGCCAACTTTTCTGCATCCGCCGCGGTCGACAACGTCGAGCTGATGGAGTGCATTGAAGGCGGGCCAAACCTCGCACTCGCGAAGCGGGAGTTCCTGAAAGACTACGTCTACTTCTCACAGCAAGCTATCGACCAGTGAATTCGCAATGACGTGGCTCAACGACAAACAGCCGTTGCTGAGCGTGTTGCTGCTGCAGCCGCCAAGGCAGTGGGACGTGCCGCTGTTGCTGCAGCCAAGGAAGCAAAACGTGCGGCTGCTGCGATTGCGTCCAAAGTTCGGCGTGCAGCACAAGCGATCGCAAACGCAGAAGCAGATGAGCGACGCGCCGCAGCGGAAGAAAGACGAGCTGCAGCAGCGATTGTATATGCGGCGGCTGAAGAACGACGCACTGCCGCTGTGATCGCTCGCGCAGCGCGAAAGGAACACTGGACGGCAACAGAGATTGCACGCGAAGCCGCAAACGACCGACGTGCGCCTCGCAAAGCAGTGCCACAGCAGAGCAAGATGACGTTTGCCAGTGGTGCGACGCAAGTACTTCCCGCTCAAGTAGCTCGCACTCGTTGTGGCGAGAGTCTAGTGTGTGCACAGAAGTTGATCGACGAACCTCGGCGAATGATGCACATCGCGGCATGACAGCGCTCGCGGCGCGACGTACGCTGCGAGCGTCGGCATGTCGGTATATGCACACACACACGCATCGTCTAAAGAGCCCTGCTTGACCATAGGCATCCGCCAGTTCCTTCTTCGTACGCACTTGCTTCCAATGGATTGCACGAGGTCGCCACATGCGGTTCTGGTGGTGCTGCTCAACATACTGCACAAGCTCGACATGTGTGTTTGTCATAGGACGCAGTCCTGCAGCAGCAGCAGCATGTGCCGCTTCACATGCAGACCACATGGTAGTCTTCGTTGTTCGTGACGACACCATCGTCAAGCGTGTATGTGAGAGACCTCCACTCAATCCACCATTTCCCAGCTTTGTCACGCGTGTGAGCTCTGAGGCGGGACCTTCCGAGTTCCGGTTCAAGCGAGCGGGTGTTGGTCGCTTGCTTGACCTTGTGACTCATTTCCCGATCCAGCGACGTCCTATGCTGCATGAACATGGATACAACAACAGCAAGCTCTGCGATTGTGGGTTGATATGAAGCTCAAGATGACGGTGGTGTGGGTTGAGATCGAGGTCCTCAACGTGTCCTAGAACACACATGTACACCCTACTGCAGCAACGCTGCGATCGCGTCGAGCACGCGCTGCGGGTCCTCCAGGTGCGGATAGTGCCCGCCGTCTGTGAACTCGATGCACGTCGCTCGCGAGATCATGCGCTGGAACCACGCGAGCTCAGCATCAAAGTCGACAAAGTCGGGGTCGTTGCGGCCGTAGACTGCCAACACTGCTGGGACAAGTGGTGGCGCTGTTGTTGTCGAGG
>JAASFN010000488.1:0-19298 GCA_023333795.1 Globisporangium rhizosaccharum | reverse complement strand
TTGTTCAGTACGGAGTCGGAGGACCCTCCGCGATTTGTACACGCTGTCGGCGACACGTTTTTCGTGCACCTCGCGCAGTCCTGCCCAGAGCTCGAAGAGCTTGTGATCGACTATATCGACGTGCCAGGGACGAGTCCAGTCTTGAAGACCATCACAGACGTCGGGTTGCTTGCGCTAGCAACGCACCGGTCGCTTCGGTCGCTCGTGCTGCTGTCGAACCGAGCGAGCGCACACGGCATCGTCGCGCTCATTGCAAACCTCTCAAGTCCGTCGCAGTACCGACGCGACGTTTGCATCGACGTCGGGTGCTCGGAAGGTCCGACACAGATCAACTTCTACGGCGTCTTGCTTGCTGTGCTCGCAGAACTCTTGGACCTCCCACGCGCAGAGCTGACAGGGCGTCGCTTCAAGCTCGAGTTGAACCGATGCAGCTGGAGCGAGTTTGCCGACCAGACGTCGACGCGGAGCGACCTCGTCGCAGCACAGCAGCGCTTTGGCGTCCAGCACCCAGGCGTTGCGCTGGTGTTCCAGCTCGAAGACCCCTCGTGCTCGGAGCACACGCCAGCGAACCTCCTTCAAGTCGACCGCGTCCGGTTCGTCTCGCGACGTGTGTGATGAGTGACGCACTTGCCTGCGCTGACGACAACAGCAGCAGCATGAGCCTCCGTACATTCCGTGTCGCTTCCATTTGCCATTCGCAGTACATTCGAGCTTCAGTGGTCAGTCGTCGCTTCCCATTGCTACAACACGCAGTCGCATGCCTTCACCGCCGCAGACCACGACGTTCTGCGTCGGATGGCCACTCACTGCAGTCACGACGCCGCCCATAGGGATTCGAAATCGGTCGAGCCGTCCTATCGCGTGCTTTGTGCGCTTCAGTCCACTGCTTGCCGCGAGTCCTCGACGGCGAACCACTGGCGTTGTT
This sequence comes from Globisporangium rhizosaccharum, assembly GCA_023333795.1. Classification (NCBI taxonomy): domain Eukaryota; phylum Oomycota; class Peronosporomycetes; order Pythiales; family Pythiaceae; genus Globisporangium; species Globisporangium rhizosaccharum. The sequence continues at coordinate 18,373 of JAASFN010000488.1, read as the reverse complement.
GCCTGTGGCACAGGCGCTTGCGATGTGCTGGATGGATGCTGTTGTTGCTGTTGCTGATGCAGATCGCGCCACGATGCTTGTCGCGGCACTTGGTGCAAGTCGATCACGTTCAAGTTGGGATTGTCAACGATCCCAGTGCACACGATCGAGTCGTCAAAGAGCAGCGCGCTCGCGCAGCGATGGTAGTTCAGCCACGCGCTGCGGTCCATGCGTGACGGCGCTGGCGTCGCTTGCACATGTTCAGCTGCTGTCGCCACTGACAGCGGCACGTTGCCGCGTCCGCGTGGTATCATCGGCTCTGGCGCTATCGCATACAGACATTCACATGATGGAGATGCACCACACGAGCGTTAGCCGACACACACAACACTGCGACGCTATGGCGTCTTCATTCGAGTACGTTGCGGTGCCGCACGTACTTTTGAGGAACGTATGGAGCTTCAAGACTACGCCTTGGATGTAGTCGACGACGACGACCCAGTCGTTCCGGAGCTGGCAGATCACGTGTGTCGGTGACGACGGCGCAGACCGAATCGACATGATGCCGCTGCATTGACTCGACTGCAGCAGCGCAGCCGCGTACTCGGACGTCAAGTACGCTGCACAAGTGATAGAGACACAGTCACACACAAACACAAACACATGTGAGACGAGCGACTTCGATCGCGCAAGTAGCGATGCCAGACACCACGACGACGGCGACGACGTCGTACGCTTGATGAGCTCAAGGAGATGGAACGACGTCTTGCGCTGCGGCACGGCTCTCGAGCTGAACGCTGGGACGCTCAAGTTCACGACGTCGTACGTCTGCCAGTCGCAACAGTAGCAAGTCGTCAGTGAGGACACGTCCGTATCATGACGATACGAACTTCTTGATGCAATGTGCGTCACCGTGTACCATGAGGTAGCCTGCTTCAGTCCCACACACAAGCAACTGCTTGTTCGACGACAGCGCGAGTGCGTTCACTGGCTGCGTGCCAGTCGAGACGCTCCAGATCGGTCGCGTCGGGACTTTTGGGTCCCACATGCGGATCGCCCCGCTCATGTCGCCGCCAATGAGACTGCTCCGTGGCATCGCGCTCACGCCCGGTGCGCGATGCGCCGCGCTTGGCGGCATGTACACAATGTCGTTGTACCCGCTCGACGGCGGACTCATGGCTTTGAGCACGCGATGGGGCTTCGTGGGGAACTGCTGGAGATTGAAGATGTGGATCTCGTTCCGGTTCGAGAAGCTGCACGCGACTTCGTCCTATGAATGAAGCAGGCGATCCATCCATCCAACAGAGAGACAGACAGATGATCCGTCAGGCATACGTACAAGCGCTTGGCCAAGCAATGGAGGCGACGGAACGTACTTCGTTCGATGGGTTCCAGCGAATGCGCTTGATCTCTTGGCGCGTGAAGATCGTGTGGATCTAGTGCCGCACTTGGCATGTCAGTGCCGACGCAAGTTCACTCGCAAGCACGGTCCTCACAGTACAGTAGCGAGACAATGGCGACGTACAGGTCGCAAGATCTCGACTGGAGGCGCCGGAGCAGTCGCAAGAGACAGTGTCGAGTCATCCGCAGTCTCTGCCTCGCCTTTGTTGTTGGTATGCACAGCATTGCACACGCGCTACAGCCAGTAGATCGTCACAGTAACACACATGTGAGTCTTTGAGTCAGTGGTATCGGCACATGTGCTCTTAGCAGAGCTTGCTCGTGTACCTGCGCGAGATTGATCGACTTGTAGAAGTGCTCGTCAAAGTCGAAGAGCGCGATGATGCCATTCGATGAACCGGCGATGAGCAGCACGCCTTGTGCGTCAAACTCAACGCAGCTCGTGTAGAACACGTCGTCGCTGAGGAAACCGGCTTGGCGCTGCCAGTGCTCTGGCAGTCCGAGCTCAAGTGGCGTTGGCTGGAAGTGCGTGAGCAGCCAGCGTACGAGCTGCTGCTGTTGGCGCCGCCTTGGCATTTGCGGATGGAGCTGGAGCATCCCGCCATGACAGCCGAGCTCGCGTGCGTGCAATAGACGTGCGACGTTGTGTCCATCGCGGCGCAGTCGCACACCAGTCAATAGCTTTGGACCATCAGGCGTTGCTTCAGTGTCGTTGAGCTCGTGCTCGTTGTTGTCGTCAGCCACTGCATTCGTGCTGCTGTTGCTGTTTTGTGCATCTGCGAGCACGCCAGTGAGATCGACGTCTGCATCTCGTGGTGGCGTTGCTACTGGCGCAGGAGACGCACATCGAGGCGTCTTGCGCTCAAAGAACGCGGTGATCGGGATCGTCGCATGGCGCTTCATATCGTCCTCGTGGCTATCGTTTTCAAGTGAAGCAGCAAGTCGTACGCGCCAAAACTCAGAACAGTGTCATATGTCACTAAACTGAAATGTGAACGTGATTGAAGCGCTGATGGCTACACTCGAGGTCAACTTGACCACCTCGCGTCGTTGTTGCTCGCAAGCTCACGCTGCTGCATGTGTGTTCGTTCATGAGCACCATCTTGTCCATTCACATCTGGTCACGCTTATACGCTCAAAAATACCTGAGTGCGTGCTGACCAAATTGGCCAAGATGCGTCGCATGTCGTTGTCGTCACGCAGCTCGATTGTCGGCATGTTCAAACTCAAGTCGAAGCTCCGCTTGCGAATGCCACCTCGATACTGCGAGTCGCACGCTCAGACGTCGCTGGACATCATGGACGCCATCAAGCAGATGCGACTGAAGCAAGCAGACTTGCGTGCAGAACCAAGTGCGCGACAGGATTCGACTGATAACCAAGGCAGTGACGACAGCGACAATGAGCGCGACAGTGAGCGATTCAGTATCTGTCCAAGCGCTATGTCCGACTCGGTGTTCTCCATCGACGACAGTGACCTCTCGCCACGTCCGACGCATTCGTTCGCCAAGTGCGGCGCTCATGCTGGAGCCCGCACAAGCTGTCACTTCGCTACTGAGCGCATTGGCAAGCCACGACCCTCATTGCGCTTTCGAGCACGAGCAGCAACAGCACTGCGCTTGAGAATGAACAGAGCCGATCGCCGCCACGGCGCGTTCAAGTCGTTTGTGAAAGACGTGACGCGATCGCTCTTCCGGCGAGATGCACAGCACGTGTGTGCAGAGCCGAACACGCCATCACAGCGACCACAGGCCGTCGATGGCACTCAATCGCACATCGCAGCACACGAACGCCGCAGCAAAAGCAGCACGCTCCTGAGTGTCTGCCGTCGTCACGACCTCGCAAGTCCGCGCTCGATGCACCCTGGCAAGTGGGACGCCAGCAGCGCGTACTTCGCGCGCTTGAAGTTCTTTGTCTGGACTGGTGGCGACCCCGGCTTCACGTTGACGCAAGCGGAGGAGCTGCACGATGGGCAGCAGCAGCTCTCAGTCCAAGCGATCACGACGCTCGCTGCCTGGAACGCTGGGATCCGACCAGGCGACATCTTGGAGACTGTGTGTGACGCAAGTGTGCGCGGCAAGACAGCGACGCGAGCGATGGCGATGGTGGCACTGGCCGAGCCGCCTGCAGTGCTGCGCTTCTCGGTTGCAACGAGCCACGAAACGCTGTGCTCGGTCGAGCGATTCGACGTCACGCTCGGACCCCACAAGCTCGGAGTCACGTTCACAGGAGACGGCAGCGAGCTCGTGCCGGTCGTGAACGGTCTCGTGCGTCGACACCGCAAGCCAGCGACTCGACTCCGCAGTCGGATGTCGAATGCATCAGCCATTCGTCTTGGCGACGTCTTGGTCGCTGTCGATGGCGCCGACGCAGTGGCGCTTGGACTAGAGAAAGCGATGGCGCTCATTGCAGCGACGAAAGCTCGGCCGATGGCACTCACGTTCCAGCGCCTCTCGAACGAGAGCACCGCGGTGAGCATCTGCAGCACAGAACTGGAAAACGCAGTCGACGGTGCGAAGATGACCAGCCGTCGACAGCGCCGCAAGAGTTGGTCGTCACCTGCCACCAAAGCTGACGCAAGCTCATCAGCGGCGATGACAATGACGCTGCAGCAACAGCCTCGCATGCCTCGCGCACAGCGCTACTCGGTAGTAGCCACGCCTCAGCTGCTACTCTCAGATACAATCGCGCATGGCGTTGCTGACGACCGTGGCGATAGCAAGCCATTGAAAGCAACGAGTGGCAGTGACGACTCGATCTTGATCGTCTGGCGTGAAGGTCCACTGGGTGTGACGCTCTTTGAAGATGACATATCGGGTCTGCCGCTCGTGAGTCGACTCACTGGCAAAGGCAGCTCCGTTGGACTCGACCGCGTGCAGCATGGCTATCTGCTCGCGTCTGTGAACGGTGACACGACCGAAGGGCAGCGCTTCTCGTCGCTGTGCAAACGGCTCGCACGCATGGACAAACCTGTACTGCTTTTCTTTCGGCCGCCAGCGCGCCGCGCATTTGACGACTGCGACTCAGTCGTGTCCTCTGCCCGCTCACCGTCGCCATCGTCGTCGTCTCAGCGCTCGAGCTCGCCTCGCTTTGACCAGCTCGTCAACAGCAGTGCATTGCAAGCACCGGAGCGATCACAGGCAGTCGCAGACGTGGGCTCGTTTGTGGTGACACCAAAGAGTGCCAGCACGGAGAACCAGCACGACGGCGATCTCGAGTACGAGCTCGTGTGGAACGCGAACGAGAGGCTCGGACTGAAGCTCGGAACGCGAGACGCGACTGACGACTCGCTTGATCCGCCCGTCCCAGTGATTCTCAAAGTCCAGCCGAGCTGCTCGCTGCACTTTCAGCGAAACGCAGTCGGCGATGTGCTCGTGGCAGTGAACCACCATCGCACCGTCGGGCTCCAGTGGTCGCAAGTGTGTCGGCTCCTCGATTCGGCGTCTCGACCTGCTTTGCTCCGATTCCGACGTTGTCAACACTGCAGCGTGAGCAACAACAGCGTGTGGCTCGAGCATCGGCGCACTGCCTCGCTGTCGTCACTCGAGTCGGTGTCAGCTCGAAGCTCAGAGCCGGAGCGAGACGAAGACGAAGTCGATAGCGACAGTGATAGCAGCACGAGCAGCGAGTCGTCCATGCGGTCGTTCCGAACGAGCTACAACATTGTCTGGAGCGATGGGAAGCTCGGGATCGCGTTCTCGACGTGCAGCGCTAGTAACAACGACCACTCGCTCGCGATCGTTGTCAAGCGCGTGCTCTCGAAAGGACATGCGCGACGGACGCATCTTGTCCACACTGGCGATCGCCTCGTGAGTCTCAATCGCAGGCGCTTGGCGCCAACTGACGTCGCGAGCTTTCACGAGACCATGCAGCGTCTCGAGACGATGCACAAGCCAGTGGTCCTCGGGTTCCAGCGTCCGACGATCGCAGTCCGAGACCCATCGTACTAAGCTTCGTGAGCGAGCGAGGACGACGCGAAGACGCGAACATGGGAATCGAATGGACACTTTGTATACTCTTCGCTCTCTCTCTCTCTCTCTCTCTTGCTTTCACACTTGTTCACACTATAGGCAGAGACGACTCGCACCGTCCAACACAGTCGAGTGCGTGCTTGCGTACGTGCGCTTGACCTCACTATGTACACACGACGGTCAGTGCACACACTCGCTCGCTCGCTCGAGACTGATGGAGCGCAGTCGTCTTTGTGTCGCACACGTGCGCTTGCACGCAGGACGCACGAGCAGCAGCAGTCACAGCACTGGCGCTCGCTGCGTCCTCATGCGAGAGACACACGTGAAATAAATAGGATCGCTGGCTCCGAACGCTCGTCTTGTCTTCGTCTCCTTCTTCTTCTCTCTTGAGCGGTCGTCGCGATCGCCGTCGCCATTGCGACTTGCTCGAGTGCGCGCCACTGGGCTCACCACGTCGGTGCTGCGCGGTCTTTTGCGTTCCAGTGGAAGAGAATGACGTCTTCTTTGAGCTTCACGAGGTCGTTGTTGCAGCGCTGGAGCGTGTGCACTGCGACGCTGTTGTCCTTCAGCTCTGTGCGCAAGAGCCGCTGCGTCTGGACGATCTCGACCTGCGAAATCGCAGGAATGTCGCTCACTGGCACAAACACGACCTCTGTCGTCGCTGCTTCGCGACCCTCTTGGTAGAACCCGAGCAAGTTCATGCCCATGTCAAACGCTGGGAACCCAATCGAGTTGCTCGCGTCGAGCGTGATCATGCGCGCGAGGACGTAGAAGACCTGGAGCTCGATCGCATCTGCGACTTGGTTCGTTGGCGCCAAGTTCTGGTAAAAGACCGACTCGCCAGTCTCTTGGTCGTCGAGCGACCGCATGAACTCGGTCAGTCCGCCTGAGTTGTTGCGGAAGAGCCCAGGCGGACCGTCGAGACCGTTCATCATGTCCGTGAGTCCGCGCGAGAGCGCTGGTGGCGCTGTGTTGCTCGCTTGCGTCATTGCAAACTGGTTCGACGTCGCAGTCGCCATGTTGGACGTCATGATCACGCCCGCTGGGATCATCTGCGACGACACGCTCGCAGATGCGTCGAGCGGTCCACTGCCGTTGCTCATGTGGTGCTGCGGACTCACGAGCGACGGACCGTTCGGGTTCCGACCTGCAGGCGAACCCTGTAGCTGCTGCTGCATGGCGTTTGCGCTCAAGAGCTTCTGAGCCGTCTGTTGCGCTGCCAAGAGCGACGGCAACTGCTCCACAGACTTGAGCACGTAGTCCAAGTGCCCCATTGTCTCGGTCGCGTACCGCAAGAGCAAGTTCGCAATCAAACACTTGGTGTCGTGCTGCGCCGTGTCAAACGTCATCACGTCTTTGTAGCGCCAGCACGCTGGACAGCGGTAGATCGGCTTCTCGGGGTTCGCACTGCCGTCGGGTTTGCTCTCGTACCCAATGTTCTGCCACTCGAGCTGGTGGAGACCGTTCACGACTGTGCCGGTCCAGCTCAGGACGTTCTCCATGGCGCTGATCAGCGGGTTCTGCGACCCAGACGACGACGTCGCGTCCATCGGCGTTGACGGCGACGCGCCGTCTGTGCGCATCTTCTTGCGACGGTCGTCTGCTGTGAAGCCGCCGCCGAACGTGCCCATTTGCATCTCAGCCTCAGCGTTCGATGACGGCGACGACGTGTTTGACGCTGGGTTCGACGGACCCGTGATGATGTGGTGCGTCACAGTCGGGACAGTTGTCTTGAGCGGTCGGCGCTTGTTGCGCTTGGAACGGACAGAGATCGTCGAGCTCAAGTCGAACGCGACGTCGAAGTTCATCGGCGACTGCGCCGTGTCGGCCTCGACTTTCAACCGGAACGCTTGGCCCTGGTGGTTCTTCGAGACGTCTTCGATCCGGAGCTTCAGCAGCGCTTTCCCGGATGCGTCGATCGTGCGCTGGCAGTCCGGCGACATCTTCAAGATGTCTTGCTTCAGCACCGGGTGCTCGTTCTCGTACAGCAGCGTCACGCGCAGTGGCACGGGGCGGTTCCCAACGCGCTCGTTCTTCTCGTTGACAAGGAAGATCGGGAGCGTCATGCACTTGTCGCGCCCGCCTTCGTCTTTGTACCAGAGGTCTGGGAGCTGGTCTTGGATCACGAGGCGGTGCTGGATCACAGTCATCTCCGCCGTCACAGCCGGAATGACTGAGTACTCGTGCTTGAGCGCCGCCGAGATGTGGATCACAAACTTGCGGTTGTTCAGCGCCATCGAGCACTCGCTGATGCGAATGCGGAGCTTGCAGATGCCGTCGCCGTTCATCACGGGCTTTGTCGACGGGTCAATGTGCATGATCGGGCGCTCGATCGGCGCCATCTTGTCTGCGCCGTAGAGCTCGACATTGAGCGGCACGACGATGCTGCAGTCACAATGGATGTGTGCGTGTGAGAGAGCGCGCAAGAGGAAAGATGGAGCGTCATGGCGGAGCACAGGCAAGTCGACGGACGTACCCAGACTTGAGGTGGTCGGTCGAGTCGACGAGGAAGACTGTGATGTCGAACGGATGGTCGCGATACGGGAACTTGGGCGGCTGGGGCTGGATCTTAAGCCGCAACTATCGGACGCAGCACACGTGTGGGAACGAGTCAGTGGTGTGACGCTACATGCAATTGAGCTACGAAGGACAGATAGCGAGCGAGCAAACAGGCAAACAAACGTACTCGTTCCGAAAAGGCGTCGCTGTCGCTCTCGAGCATGGCGTTCGAAGCAGCGCTGGTCATGGCGTGGGTCTTGTGCGTGTGGACGATCGTGCTTGGCGTGAGTGCGTACGAGTCGGTCACGAGCATCTAGCTCTGGGCTCACGACGCGCGTTGCTAGAAGCGTGTAACGCGTGTGGAGGCAGGCGTCGCGAGCTGCTGCTGCCGCGCTGCTGCTGATCGGGCAGGTCGAGACGCGAACGATCGGGAGGTCGATTGACGTGACAAGCTCGCTGGTCGATCACCTCTCGATGATGGTGATGCTGGTCAAAGTAGATCGCGACGTACACACGGAGCAGAGCACGTGTCCAGGTGTCTATGTCTTATTCAGCTGCTTTCTCGCCGCGTTCCGAACGCGCGGACTGCAAGTTCTCTCTGCGCTGCTCGTGGTTTCTGCGCTTTTTCGCTTGTGACGCAAAACCAGCGCCGCAACACCTGCGCCGCGAGCCAAACCCCAGCGATACTTTCATCAAGTTCAAAACGCGAAACCACTAGTGGATCACCTGCATCGCGTTCCCGAATCAATCACATTGAATTTCAGCTATTGGACCTCTATGTAACATTGTCGACAAAGCAAGAGACTTCAATATGTTTGTAAGGTAGTTAAACAGGGTTTCAATCGATTTCATGACGTGTACATGAACAATACAAAGAGTGGAATGTAGTACGAGCGCGCCAAGGTGTTTCTCTGCCACACATTCGAGGTGTTTCGGATAAAACCTTTAAAACCTCGATTCCTGAGTTGCATATTTATATTTTTGGAACCCACTTTTTATATTTTTAGAATACGACGCAGCTGCGCGGACGTTTCGTGGAAACAAGCCATTTGTTTCTTTTGTGTGGATTACACAAGTCAACGTGTGGACCACGCTAGTTGCTCCGTGGTGCTTGCTCTTGATCACAGTGTCGGGCACACTTATGTCTGCAAGAGCATACATCAAACGCCTAGTACACGTGGCTGGCGTAGGAGCGAGCTCAAAGCAAGTGTCTTTCCATGGACACGACGACACGCGAGGACGATTGTTTTGACATGTGTGCAATACGTGTGCTAATGTGGCTACATATCTGTTTGCTATCTATCCTAAAACTAACTAATTTTTACTATTATATTATCGTAATTTCAAGAATAATCACTGTACTGAATTTCCTTTAAAACGTCATATATTGCACAATATGCTATTGTAGAGACATCGAAATGGCGCCAAGTTTGGATCTATGGCGCGAACGACTCGATCGACAGCAGCAGCAGCAACACCGCAGCGCATCCATCCACATACAATCGACGCTACTGTACCATCGCCACGACATACGTACACATCACCCGAGCACAATGAGCCGAGAAGCAAGCAAGAAGGCAGCGAAGGAGCTCCTCGCGCTCTGTGAAGCAGAAGGCGTGAAAATGCCCACGGTGCGTGCGAGCTGCTTTGGCATTGCGTCTGACTGCGAGAGGCACTTCTTGCTGTGGACTAACGCAATGGAGGTTGTTACACTTTGCGATGCTGTCGTGTAGAACCCAATCAATGCGATGGTCGAAGCTGGCACGATGCTCAACGCGACGCGCGAGAACGTACGTCTGTCTGCACGTTTGAACGTCCTTGGTTGGACCAACGCACCCGCTGATCGAGCTTCATCTATTGACGCAATGGCGTCGTGTATGCACTGTTTTGCTCGTCTACAGGGCGAGTTCCAGCTCCAGAAAGCACTTGCAGTACGTGCATCACAGTCGCTTGCAGGATTGAAGACACGACGATGCATTGCTCACATCTTGTGTATCTGCTTGTCACTACAGGAGCTCGTAACCAAGTACGGTCGGAAAGAAGGCGCAGTGTCAGCATCGAAGAAGCGGAAAGCAAGCGCCGTAAGCACAAAGAAAGAGAAAGAAGCGATTGCGATTGACGACGACAATGACGATGACGATGCTGCTGCAAGCGATAGCAAGAGCGATAAGAAGAAGAGCGGCAAGCCAACGAAGCAAGCAGCCAAGCCATCAGCAAAGAAGAAAGCGATTGCAATCAGCGACAACGACGACGACGAGGACGAACCAAAAGCCAAGAAAGCGCGGACTAAGCCAAGTGCGACGCACAGTGCGAACCAGGAGCTCGCGGACGCGTTCGCAGAGCTCTCGGGCTTTGAGTTCAAGCGCGGCGAGAAATTCAAAGGCGGGACGTGGTCGAAAGTTGCCAAGGCCGTGCGCGACGCAGAGGATGCGATCACGTCTGGGAAGCAAGCGATGAAGCTCAAGGGCATTGGCAAGTCGTCTGCGACGAAGATCGATGAGTTCTTGGAAACAGGCACGATGGCAACGCTCGAAGATTACCGCGCAGGGAACATGTAGATAGCTATAACACCAGCAAAGCAACGCAAGTGGTATCAATGGCACTGGCGTTGACAGCTTCGCCGCTTCACTCGACCTCTTGCGTTGCGTCACTGGCTCGTTTTGTTGCATTCGAAACAAGCGAAAGGTCGTGGACACTGACTCGTTGAAGTCACAGCGATGTGGATTCTAGACTTGGATTTTGTATACTGAAAGGTCATGATGGAAAAGCAACCGTGTATCTTATGCAGAGGCAATTTCCATCACAAGCATGAGCACGTACACGCTAGTGCGCGCTCAAGTGTCCTCGCTCAGTCACGTCCTAGGACATATCTGCATCACGCCATCACGCAGCAGCAGTCTATAAACCGAGTTGCAGCGCGTAGCAACACCGTCGCCCGAGGTTTCACGAGCGCGCGCACGCGCAACTGCAGTGTCGGTGGTCAGCGCCAGCACGGCTCCTGGCAGTGAAGAGGCGCAGTGACTGCAGCGGCGGCCTCTCGAGACCGCGGATTGACTCAGACCCCGTCCGTATCAACAGACATTACTACCGTCAGCTCTTGCGCGTGGGCTCGACCAACAAGCTCGCTCGCGAGCCAACGAAACGCAGTCGATCCGATCCGAACAGCCGCCGCGACGCATTGCACAAGTGGTGGCGGACTGCCCAAACTGCTGCAGCAGCAGCGCGCGCACACACACGGCGAGCAAGTCAACGCGCACATACGGTACGAACAAGCGTACGCGCCTGTGTATGCGCTGAAGCCAGCGCGCGTATGACCACTTGCGAGCTCACACAATAGCAATGCGTGCATCTGGACAGGTGGCTGCTTCGCCAGCTGAGCCTACGCACTCCGCTCGCGCAGGACTTTCTCGCTGCCTCTGCGCATCTGTGCGCTGCCGTCGCCACTACCGACTGACGCACACCACGAGCGCTCGCTCACTTGCTCGCGCGCGTTTGAAAATCCAAACGCTCGCGAGAAAGCACGCGCGTGCGTGTGTGTGGCTCGCTCTGTCCAGCTCGAACGCTTTGCGCAGCGCCAGTTCGCTGCGCATTCGTACTCACACGCGCTCTCAGCCACATCGCCACTTTGCCAGCACACCACGACACACGCAACAGCATCACAAGAGACACGACCCACACACGCGAGATGAAGCTCGATCACGACGCAAGCACTGCGACCGCAGCACTTGGCGCGAACGTCCAATCTACACGAGCGTCTCTGTCTACAGACCATCAGCCCAAGCCGCCGCTGCCACCACCGTCGCCGCCACCGCCACTCCCAGCGCCACATCACTTGTACGGAAGCAGCAGTACCAAGTCCCCGCGCTTTGCTGCTCGCAAGACCAAGCAGCTTGTCCACAGCAGCAGCAGTAGTCTGTACCGCAGCCAGGGCGACGCTAGCAACGCGAGTCGCTACGCACTGAGCGCTTTGCAGCATCGCCTGTGCCACCAGTTTGCTGCGCGCGGCACCTGTGCGTACGGTGTGCGGTGTCGCTACTCGCACGAACTGCGTCCGCCACCAGTGCCGCTGAGCGTCAGGTTCGTGAGCTTAGAGCTCGATCTTCTCTGTCTCTTGTACATTCACTGAGAGAGAGCAGACACTGACCGCGATGTCTGTGTCTGTCTGTCTGTTGTGCTCAATGTGACTGACCAGACCACCATTTCCAGGCGAGTACGCACCGCGAGCAGTCGTCGTCGCAGCTCCTGCGGTTGGGTACTACCCGCCGCCGTGCTGGATACCGCCGACGCCAACACCTTCCACGACAAACCCGCACTCGATGTACGTTCCTTGAGCTTTCGTGGTAGTGACATCCTGGTCACCACGGAGACGCTGGCATCACTGACATAGATGAGCTGCTGGTGCCGCTGTCGTTGTGTGTATGATCTTCCAGACCTGTGAAGAAGGGCGTTCCACAGACACCAGCTCAGTTGAGAGTGTCCACGTCAAAGCAAACTGGAAGCGCGACGAACAGCAACGCCATCAAGTCCACACGCCACAGTCCAGTACTCCCGCCGACACGCGACAGCTACAGCGCAGCGGTACTGAGAGGACCGAAGGCGTCGTCGACACTCTGGACGCCTCCGGCAAAGGTCGCAAGTTCGAGTGACCAGCCAGAGCCAGAAGCGCCGACGAGCACATCGAGTTGCAGCTCCGTCGAGAAAGAGAACGCGCACTGCCAGCAGCCGAAGCGACTGAACGACTGTGCTCAAAGCTGTACGGCAAACAAGGCCCTGCCAGTATCGTGCAAGAAAGCGCCTGTGAGTCACAAGCCCTCGCTCTCCATTCCACATGTTTCAAGCAAACCACTGCGCCAGACACCCTACGGCTCTGTAGCGAAGTCCTGCGACTCAAAGACGCGCGAGCTGCGCACTCCTAGCACTCTGATCAGCAGCGCGTACCCAATCTCCCCAGCGCTGTCGTCCGCATCATGGAGGTACAGTCGCGCACTCTCCTCTTGCTCGCATCGTCTCCTCACAACTCACGACTCACGCATTGAAACTGCTCCTGTACGTCGTTGTCGTTCTGCAACAGTGGCAACTACAGCTTGAGCAGCAGCATCGACGCGTTTGTTGATCGTCTCGACGCAGAGCTGTCGACGCTCGAAGTGATCCAGCAACACGCCGTCGCGCAGCTCCAAGCGGTCGTGCACAGTCTCTGGGTCGACGGTGTCGTTGACGTCTACGGATCCAACTACACGCGCCTCGCACTGCCCCAGAGCGACGTCGATTGCGTCCTCTCCTCGCGCACGCTCGCTGAGCGATGTCCATCTGCAGTGCTCCAGCAACTCGCAGCTGCAGTGCGCGAGACGCCGTGGGCGAAACGTGTCGACCTCGTCGCGTGCGCAAAGATCCCCGTGCTCAAGGTCGTGTTTGGTAGCGCCACTGGCGGTCACGATGTCATGCTCGACCTCACGTGCGGCCACTCTGTCGGCCACTCTGGACTGAGTGCACGCGACCTCATCTACTCGCTCCAAGCCGAGATGCCAGCGCTCCGACCGCTCGTGCTCGTGCTCAAAGCACATCTTCAGCAACGCGGTACGTTGGTCTCATTCGGTCTCTTGGCAGTATCAGGCGAACAAGCGAGGGCTCACACTATTGGTGTTCACTTGCTTTCGCAGGACTGAACTGCGCGTTCACAGGCGGCTTGTCCTCGTATGCGCTCGTGCTGCTCGTGATCCGCTTCCTCCAGGTACGTCGAGCTCAAGAACTTTGTTTGCATGTGAGCCTGGCTGCTGATGCGCGTGTGTGACTCTGTCTAGGCGTGCGGCGACGAGCACTTGCGGACGTTCAACCCTGGGAGCCACGCGATCCCTCTGGCGCGCCGTCGGCACTTTGTGTCCTCGACTGCGCTGCCGTCGCACCTAGGTCGCATGAGCAAGTGGGTCTATACGTTCGCGCGCGATGGCAAAGTCGTGTGGAAGACTGCGATTGGGAACTTGCTCCTGCTCTTTCTCGAGACGTACGCGACGTTCGACTACCGACGCTTTGGCGTCTCGATCGAGCACGGCGGGTGCGTCTTTGTCTATGAGTCGTGTGGTTGAATGGCGACATCGCTCTCACGCGCTCAATCTCACGACGTCTTGCTTGGTCGTGCTGTCTGGTTGTCTCAAGCGAGTTCTTTGTGCTGCCGCCGACCAAAGCGGCGCAAGCAGTGCCCGAGATGCCGATGAACCCGTACATCGCAGACCCGATCACGCCAGGTCGACGCATCGGCAATGCGTTCCGCATGACAGAGGTGCGCTCTCTCTGCTCCTGATGGGAGTAGTCGCTACTGTCGACTCGACTGACGACGTACCATCTCTCTCACTCTTGCCATCCCTTCTGCCTTCTGCCTTCTGCTCTTACGAACAGATCGTCGAGGCGTGGTGCACGTTGTACAAGCGCCTGGTCACTGGCGTCTCGCTCGCTGATGCGATTGCAAAGCAGTCGCCAACGAGTCCGCATCAGTGAACAACCTGTGAACCAGTCGAGGCACTTGCACTCACTGACACGATCCCAGGTGCGAGTCCGCCATTGCTTGTTCGATCTCACTTGCATTGCGTGCAATGGCGAACTCACATCCATCCAATGGACCTGCGACCGCTCAAGTCTCATAGCGTTGCGAGCAGATCGAAGATTCTGCCTGAGCACGAGTCGCTCTGCCTGCAAGTGCATCATCGCCAGACAAACACACACGTCCTGTCCTTTCGACGCCTGAGCGCGAGCGACAGCCAGTTGCCACGACCGCGACCCCCATGTGCCTGCAGTTTTGAGTGTGCACTTAGGACAGAAGCCACATGCGCAACCGAAGCGAGCGAGAGTGAGAGAGAGCGCGACTGTGTGAACGAAGAACGCCGCTGTTGACTCGCTTCACATGTGCATACGACAGCGTCATGGCCGCGCCTGCTGCTTTCGTGACTTAGAACTGGAGCTCGCGCACGCGCATGAACTCCTGGACCTGCGCGTCCGTGACCGCTGCGCGGCGCTGCTGCATGTCGGTCGCAAACGCGACCATCTCGTCGATCAAGAGCTGCTTGACTTCGCCAGACATCATGCGGCCGCTGCCGTACTCGCGCGCAATGTGCGCGAGCTTGTCGTCGTCGTCGAGCATGAACGAGAGGTACTGATACGGAATGTCGACGTCGAGGTTCGCGCCGTACTTTTCGTGGTCGGCCTTCGTCTCGCCGCCACCGCTGAACGCGTACTTCTTGATCTTGTTCGCAATGTCCTCGGGCGAGTCCGAGATGTAGATCGTCGTGCTCGCTTTGCTTGCGCTCATCTTCGTCGTGCTGCCCTGGAGCGCCGGGAAGAACTTGGAGTGAATGAGCGCAGGCTTGAGGTACCCAATGCGCGGTGCGACGTCGCGCGTCATGCGGAAGTACGGGTCTTGGTCAATCGCCTGAGGGATGAGGCAACGGAGACCCTTGCGGCCACCGAGCACGACTGGGAACGTCTCGGAGAACGACGGCACTGCTTGGACTGCAGGGAACGCGGACTTGCCAATGTTGTCGGAACCGGTAAAGCCAAAGATCCCGCGCACTTGGTTGTACGTGACGCACTTCTGGACCTTGAGGATCTGCGGGTACATGTGCTGGATGTACTCGGTGTCAGCAAAGATGAACGTCTTCGAGACGTCAAAGCCACACGCGATGATGTCTTTTGCGTTCTCGAGCATCATCTCGCGGCTCTCAGCGAGCGTCTGGTCCTTGAACAGGAACTTCTCGTCGTCCGTGAGCTGGATCACGAGCGGGACGTCAAAGACCTTCTGGAGCCAGACCGTGAACGTGAATGGGATCAAGTGGCCCATGTGGAGCGACCCAGACGACGGACCGCGACCAGTGTAGAGGTAGAACTTCTCGCCTTTTTCGTACGCGTCGAGGAGGACGTGGAGGTCGCGGTGCGAGAAGAAATAGCCGCGGCGGAGGTACCGATGCGCCTTGTGGCCCGTGAGCTTCTCCATGCGCGCAATCAGCGCTGGGTCGATCTTCGAGCACCCAAACGTATCGATGAGCTTGTCGTAGTCCACGCCGTTCTCGGCTTCGACGTCCCATGGCGTCACGACCTGTCCGTCGCTGTTCCCAAGCGAGGCGACCTTGTGGTTGAACGCGACTTGGCGCAGCAGCAGCTCGGCGTCGCTCGGCACCGGCGCGCCGCCCTCGGGCTTGGCGCTCTCGCTCGGCTTTGCGGGCTTCTTCTTTGCTGCCTGGTCGCCACCACCGGCTGCTTTCTTGCCCGCCTGCTTCTTTGCAGCAGCGTCTGCGAGCTTCTTCTCCTTCTTGAGCTGACTCTTGGACTTGCCTTCCGCATTGCCAGCAGCAGCAGGCGCAGCAGCGTCGGCTTTCTTTGCCTTGGGAGCTGCTGCCGCAGGGGCGACGTACTCGCGGCCAGTCTCGGCCTTGAACTGCTCCTTGAGCGCAAGGAGCTCAGCCACGAGCGCCTTGATCTGCTCGGCGTCGCCCTTTGCGGCCTTGAGCTCGCGGATCTCCGCTCCCTTTGCGACAATCGCCTGCTCCATCGTCGCTCCTGGTGCTTCAAATGCGAGCAATCGGTGTTTGATGGACGGACCGCAAGCCACGCAAGCTATCGCGGTACAGTCACGCTTCAATTGAGTCTCGCGTACATAAGCGAGTGCGTATGTTTCCAAATATATGCGCATTTTTCCAAACTTGCACTGTCCGACCCCTCAGAAAACATCGCATACACTTGACTAGATACGCACTAGAAAATGCTCGTGGTGGCTCGTGGTGCATGTTCATGACGTCGTTCATCGACCACAAGCTCATGGAGGTCAATGAGCATATCCGTGGTTCGTTCACTAGCTTCGTAGTACGTCTCGATTGTCCTTCAACTACAGCACTAGCATCGTAACGACACATACTCCTTACCACTTGGTCCAGCGCTCGAGGATGAACGGCGTAAAGTACGTGATGAGGACGCTCGAGCCCGCACGCAGGAGACTCACGTGCGCCTCGCGCACGACGCTCTCGAGCGACTCGGTCGACGCGCCGTAGTCCGACAGCATCTTGTACTCGCCCGAGACAATGTAACACGCCACTGGCACAGTCTTGGCGTCCGCAAAGCGCGCCACGACGTCTGCGTAGAACAGCGACGGCTTGACAATCACAATGTCGGCGCCTTCACGAACGTCGCGCTCAAACGCCAGGGCTGCGTGCGACGTGCTCCCGACGGGGTGCTGGTACCGCTTGCGGTCGCCTTTGAACGTCGACTCGACTGCGTCGCGGAACGGCGCGTACATGCACGACGCCTTCTTCGACGTGTACGCCATGATCGAGACGTGCTGGAAGCCGTTCGCGTTCAGCGATGCGCGGATCGCAGCGATGCGGTTGTCCATCATGTCGGACGGACAGACCATGTGCGCACCAGCACGGGCGTACGCAAGCGCGATTGCTGCGAGGCGGTCGACTGTCGACGCGTTCTCAATCACGTCTTCGCCGTCGACTGCGCGCAAGAGCCCGCAGTGACCGTGGTCCGTGTACTCGCACATGCACACGTCACACGACACGAGGAGCTCTGGGAGCTCCTTGCGGATCACGCGCGTGCACGCAATGACGGGCGTGTTGGCATCGTCCGCAAGCGAGCCGTGCGCGTCTTTGTCTTCAACGACGCCAAAGAGCATGACCGAGCGCAGACCGAGCGTCTGGAGCTGGCGCAAGTGCGCAATGAGCGTCGAGAACGAGCCGTCGGCTTGCTGGCCCCACTGCGTGTTTGGCTCGAGTCCTTTGATCACGCGGTCGTCGGCGCGCGACGTGACAAAGAGCGGGTAGATGAGCTGCGACGGGTGCACGTGCGGCTCGCTCCACTCGCGCTGCGCGACGTGGTGGAGGCTCGAGTGTAGTTGGCTCATAGCGATATCGTAGGGTGCGTGCGTAGAGGTGACCGAGACGCGAGCTGGAGGCGGCGGCTTTGAGAATGAGACACTCTCAATGCTCGAGCAGCTTGGATGTCGCGAAGTGAGAGTCCAGATGGCACGCGCCGAGCGACTTATATTGAGGCGTGTTCAGTACAACGAGCAATGAGAGGATCACAGCATCAAACGCCGTGGCTTGAGTCCTCGCGTTTGCATGTGTGGGAAGCAGCAACTTGTCTTGCAAGCGCGTCAGATGACAGACACTGACGATCTGGACTGTAGACAAGAGCGTTCGCATTCAAATATGTGTCCGTGCTGTCAACATCGAGCTGAAAGGATGTGAGTAGTCGATGTCAATGACACTGAGTAGTAGCAAGTCCGACCTGAGTCTGACAGAGTCCCCGAATCCTCGAGACGACTCTGCACTTGAGCCCCTCCTACTACGTGCTCTTCCTTTGCGCCAACCACTTGAACTGGAAGCTAAAGTCTGCGCCTGTGGAACAAGACGTCGTCAGTGGCAATGAGTCCAAGACAACGACCAAAGCGGTCAGTCGGTCTCTAGCGAGAGAGAGCCGCAAGGACATTGCACACAGCGCATGCAAGCATCACATGCACACGTACCCGAGTGGTAGAGATAG
>JAASFN010000487.1:0-19307 GCA_023333795.1 Globisporangium rhizosaccharum | reverse complement strand
GCAGTTTTGTGTGAAGAACGAGAACGCAGAGCTGCGAGGCTCGCTGCTCATTCAAGTGGCGGTGCGCGACAAACACGCACTGCGTACGTTTGTCGGCTCGACAGCCACATATGTGCTCGGTGACGCAGTCATGACGCAGAGCGATCCAGATGCAGACGTCAAACTGACTGCGCTCAACGCTGGCAGCGTGTTCCTATCATCAGACGAAGGCTTTACGCTGCGGTCGCTGACTGTATCCAACCCAAGCAACGGCGTCGTTCAAGTGCGCGTTCCGAGCATCAACGTCCGCGAGAGGCTGGACCTTACAGGGTGGTCCGGCTCGAGCAAGCTCGCCGTGTCGGCCGACACAATCACAGCAAAGAAGGTCGTGCTGTTCGTCACATGCAGAGCCAGCGTCTTCGTGCAGACAGCGAGCTTGACGACAAACCACCTGGACTCGACGATTCTCTACTGTGGAGACATCGCAGTCGTCGGTGCTGGGAGCGCAAAGAAGCAGACTGCAATCGTCTTTCCGTCCGGGACGATCCAGACTAGAGGCATCGTGTCCGACAAAGCAACAGTGGTGTTCATGTGGTCGGGACTCGCGCAAGTCCAAGCGACAAAGGAGCTGGACGTTCAGGCTCCATTCTTCGGCACAGTCGAGCTCACAGCCGCTGCACCGCAAGAGACTACGATCGAGCGCTGGCTGTGGTGGCGCAGCAAGACGACCCCAGGCGACATTGTGAAGCCAGCAGCAGCGGCCGGTGCAGTAGGAACGGGTGTCCAGGACACGAGTGATGCAAGTACATCGAGTGAAGTTGTCGCGCCTCCAGTGCGTGAACCAGTTATGGTGCATTACCGCGTGAAGAAAGGCAAGGAGCCAACGCTCACGAGAGCGAGCGGTACCGTGTCGTGGACTTCGCACTTCACGAGCTACAAGGTCTTGGCAGGCGTTGCTGCAGTTGGAGCGATCGTGTTGGTCGTGACTCGACAGCGAGCGTCGCGCCTTGGCTAGTGATGTCGAAGAGTGCTCACTTTGACACAACGACAAATCGCTGAGCGCGCATCATCGCTTGTCGGTCTTTGCAAGAATCACACCGCAATCACAGCCCAGTGGCTTTTCCTTCTTCTGCTGTTTGTGTCTCTGCACTGATCGACCAAAGCGCTTGTGCAGATGCTGTCGTGATTGTTTCCTCGTGATTGTTGCCTAACAAAATCCGCACAAAATCAACACAGTTTCAACCCATTTTGATGTGCATCCACTGTGCTCACGAGTCTCCTCGCACGTGCGCTCCCATTTGCGATCTTGCGTCGAGCAGCTCAAGCCGTCCAAGCACGCGGAGGGACTCCAGAACGTCCACCTGCAATGGCGCTGTCGTTCCACGTCGTTGCGTCCGATACCACCACAGCTGCAGACGCGTTGCTCGCATCGCCTACTGACACACAAGCACATGAACTGCTGCAGCGCGTGTGGACAATCACATCCACACACCACCTGCAGACGCTGCACGTTAAAGTGCCTGGCCGCGTGTTCATCGACTTTGACAGCGCACTGAGTCCATCATGTGCTGCTGCTACAGTCTCACTCGAGACTACTAATGACGCGACGCCACTTGACGCAAGCGTCGTGACTGCACCGACGTCAACCGCCATTGTCGTCGCCAAGATCGTCGTCACGAGTTCATCACGGCACCTGCTCGACGACTTGCTCGAGGTCGTTCCGCTCTACGGCGCAAAAGAAGACAAGGGAGTGCGATTTCACGTCACGAACCAGAGCGCCACGCTCCTCCAGTGCGCCGTGCTCACGCAGATCTCCGTCAGCGCTGCGTCAGGGATCCGCGAGCTCCTGAGCAACGGCGCAGACGTCGTGATTGGCGAGCAAGTGCTCGTGCAGCACGACACCGACGCGACGCTCGAGGTCAAGTCCATTAACCGTGGCGACGTGTTCCTCAGTACTACTAGCGGCTTCTCGCTTCAGAAGCTCGAAGCTCGCAAGACTGGAAGTGGCGACTTCCAGATCCAGACGCCGTCGCTTGAAGCCTCGGGCATGCTGTCACTCGCGTCTGGCGGTGGTGTTCGCGGCACTATGCGCGTTGCAGTAGACACGATGCGCGCCAAGACCACCCTTGCACTCGCTGCGCGCTCGCACGCAGTCGCAGTCCAGACGAGCAAGATCACGACCGAGATGTTCATGGTCTGGGCGGTCGCGGGTGGTCATGTGGCGTTCTCTGGACACGGCACTGCGACGCATCACGTCAGTATCGTCAGTGGCGGCAGTCGCATCAACACTGCCGCTATCCTTGCTGACACGGTCAGTGCTAGCGTCCTTGGATCGGGCATCGTCATCGCACAGGCGGCCAAGAACTTGCAGGCGTTTGCAACTGGCACTGGTCGCATCCAGTACGCAGGCGAGCGTCCAGATGGTGTGACTGAGCGCACTGAGCGCTCGTGGTTCCGCTGGCAGCGCATCCGCGACGACGTTGTCACGCAGTACGATGCTGCGCTAGACCAGACTGGCGCCGACGCGTCGTTTGCGCTTCGTGCAAACCCGCTACGCGAGCCCAAAGTCGTCGACGTGCGCGTGTCCAAATCGTTCTTTAGCAGTGAGCCCAAGCTCGAGATCGACGACGAGTTAGCGACATCGAGTCGATGGACGTGGAGACTCGTGGGCAGCGCTGCAGCAGTCGCAGCTGTCGTTGCTGTCGTCGTTGCAGCAAAGCGCAAGCACTAGCGTGGTCAAGTGTAGCAAGTCACTCGAGCGCTCGGTCGATAGGAAGACACTGGGAATGTTCTACTGTTGTTGCTCTCCGTCCTGTAGTTGCCGGTCGCAGCTATCGGAGTTTCTCTGCTGGCGTCAATGGTTTGATCAGGTTCGAGATGGCTGCGCTGTCGACGTGAGTGAGAGGCGGCAGCGGGTTGAGGAAGCCCCAGTACGGCTTCATGCGGTCGACAATGAAGAACAGACCAAACTCGAGGTAGAGTGGCGCCAATACGAATCGCTCATAGTTCACGATGTGATCGAGCGAGACGGTTGTGGGCACGAGACTGCGCGCACAGATCGGCGAGTTCAGCAGCTGTTCACACTGCAAGTAGGCGGCTGTACTTGCGACGTGAAACGCGCGTTGGCACTGATCGCGCACGCTGACTGCGTACTCGCTCGAGTGAGACGCCACAAAGCGCTCGTGCGTGCCAACTATCTGCCGCGCGGGACATAGTGTGAAGTAGATCACGACGCCCTTGGCGCTCGTGTAGAACGCAATCGCGACGACGCAGGATCGTACAGAGCGGGTTGTAGATGATCCAAAGCATGCTCGTTGGCGCATTGAGCTGGCTGTCGAGGTCCACGTTGAACGCGTTGGCGGCAAGAGTGTAGCACTGAAACGACGTGGTGTCAGTGCTTCGCTGCTTCTCGACGACGTACTTGCGGTGGTAGTACGCGACAGCTGTGGCAATGACAATGATCTCAGGACTCACCGCGACGTGGACGTCGCTCACGCAGTTCTCGCAGAACCAAGTCGAGCCAACGCTATTGAGTCATGCGCCTCGCGAGTTGGAGAGCAGCAGTCCCTTGGCTAGCTTGACTGAAGGACGCAGCATCGACTGCGCTGCTGCTGTCCGACACGGTTGGTGCCAACCTGAGCGAGGTTCGCCGCCGCCTCGAGAGATCAAAGACAGCAAGGAAGCAGTCCGTTTTCCCGCACTGCAAAACAACTGGAGCAATCTATGCTCTACCAAAGCAATAGTGCTTTTTAGATTGCATACATCTTCCAGTATAAATTACATTGTCGTTCTTGCTCACGCCTCGAACAACTCGAAGAAAGCACCGCGTCTCCTTGAAGCAATCGCCTCCCCCTTCGTCGCTCGCTCGTTCTCTCGCTATGGCTCCGCCGCTGCCACCGCCTGCGCCTGGCGTCGCTGTCGTCCAGGTGCTCACATCACCGTCGCTCCAGTCGCCGCAGACGCCTGTGCGATGTGCGCACGTCGCGATCTACACGGGCATGAGCGCAACGGAGCTCGCAAGTGTGCTGCAGAGCGTCCTGGAGCTGCCAGCACAGACCACGTGCACGGGCTTTCTCGTTGTCGACGCGCACAGCAGCAGCCACCACCAGCAGCGCCACCGCGCACTCAAGAAGAAGAACAAGAAGAAGAAGAAGAGCCACAGCGCTCTTAGCAACAACAGCAATGACGACACGTACCAGCGCATTGTCCCGCTCTCGCTCGCGTGTCTTGCACCGGATCTGCTCACCACGGTACGTCTTCGTACTATATATGTTCTGCTCAATAGTGGTGGTCATTGCAAATGCATTGCTAAAGCGTGGTGCTCATTCGTAAATGGCTCGTTCGCTAGCCGAGCGGGTACGTGACTGCGCTCGTTGTGCACGACCGCACGAGTGCAGCAGCGCCTCGTGCTCACTGTGCACCACTCTCAAGCAGCAATGGCGACGCAAACACTGCCGCTGGTACACACAATCCCGCTGTTAGCAGCAGCGCCTCCCCACCGCCACCTGCGAACGCAAACTCGAGCGTCGCGCCACGACTTGACCCAGCAGATGCAGCCGAGCGCATCCGCCGCTTTGTCGCAGCCGTGAGTGACGACCACGCGCTTACGAAGTTCGAAGCCGCGGTGCTCCTCGAGCTCTGCGAGCAGCAGTCGACGGACGTGCTGCGTGCGATGCGCAGCAGCAGCGAGTCGATCGCGCAGAAGCAGCAGTTCCTCTTGCGTCTCGTGCGTGGCACGACCGACTCGGCGCGAACGAACGGCGCGACACCAGTTCATACAGCGCCACATCGCGAACTGAACGGCAGTGTGTCTGCAGCGACACTCGTATCGCCGTCTCGTGCGCCAGCGCAGCCACCAAACGCGCAAGTGGCGCTCGTGTCGGCAAAGGTCGTGGCGATCGCCCGCAGCGTGTTCTCGCCGCAGGTCCAGACTGAGATCCTCGACGCCGCAGCAACGTACCGCAACAAGCACATCAACAGTGGTACTAGCGCTTCAGCGCCAACTGATGCGAGCTTGAGCCATAAGATGGAGCTCCTGAGTCTCATTGAGCGCCTCTTGCGCAAACACGCGCTGCCAGAGGAGCAAGGTGCGTACCTCGTGCGTCTCGTCTTGAACGAGAACCGCTTGCTCCTGAGCGCGCTCCAGTCGCATCGGCTCGACCAGAGCGCGAGCGACTTGGAAAAAGCGGTGCAGCAGATCGCCGCACTCGGTCCTGGGCCGTCGTCCTCGTCCGCAGTGACCACCAAGAGCCCGAAGAAGCGCTCGAGCAGTCCGCGCAAGAGCACGAAAGGAACTGGCGTCCCGCGCCTGCCGCAGACGCTCCAGGGCTTTGTCGCGCGGCCGATCGACATTCTCCACGCGCTCCACCAGAAGCAGCTGCTCACGACTCTCGAGTACGACCTCCTCGCTGCGCTCGTGAAGCAGCAGGACGCCCAGGTCCTCGCGGCGATTGACGCGTTCGAACGCTCGCGCGACGTTGTGACACTGCGCGACGCGCTCGTGTTCATTGTCGAAGACATCACGACTGAGCTCGGTGATGACGAGCGAGCTGCTCAGGCGATCACGAGCGGACGCAGCGACCGCAATGACGCTGCGAATGGCGCGAGCAGCACTGCGCACTGGCAAGCGCACGTCATCGCACTGCTGCACCACTGGCGCGACCGCGACCTCTTGGACGCCGAGTACGTCCCAGTGCTCGAAGCGCTCGTCGCGGCGCGCCACAACCTCCTCCAGAGCGCGTACGAAGTCTTTGCGAGCGACGGCGACGCGAGCGAGCTCCTCGATACGCTCCAGCGCATTGCAAAGCTCCAGCGCCAAGCTGACGACGGCGCGGCGCTCGAGCAGTTTAGCCACGTTGTGAACACGCACTGCGACGTGTTGCGCGAGAGCGAGAAGGCGCTCGTGAAGCAGCTCTTTGTGCGCCGGAACGAGCTCGTGCGCGCGGCGTGGGACGTCTACGCCGTTGAGCAGAACGTCCACGACTTGGGCGACACGCTCTTGCGCATTGCGCGGTTCACAAGCCGCGCAGATGCGAAGCTCCGACTCGTCGAAGTCGTGGGAGAGATGATGCGGCGGAACCTCGTGCGGTCGCACGAAGCCGACGGTTTGATCCGGCTGTTTGAAGAGAAGAACGACGCGCTGCTCGCGGCGGCCGAGGCATTTGAGTCGGACGGCGACGTGAATGAGCTCGTCGAGACGCTGCTCTTGGTCGTCAAGCACGCCAACTTTGGCGATCCGCCAGTGTGTTCGCCGCGCCACAGCCACAACCATCGAAGCCGCTTCCGCACCGTGTCGACTGCGCCGTCGCTCGAGTTTGGCGAGTCAGGGGCAGACGAACACGCGGCGCTGCAGCTGATCGAGCGTCTCAGTACAACTGGTCGCCTCGCTGACTGGCAGCGCGAGGTTTTGCTCACACTGTTAGGACAGCACGACGACCGCGTGCTCGCAGCGATGGACGTGTACAACGACGACGCAGACGTGCGCGAGCTCGTCGATACGCTCTCGCGGCTCTGCGACTTGCTCGTGTGGGACGAGCACACGCCGAGCATTGTGCGCGAGTGGGTCGTGCCGCTCGAGCAGCGCGGCGACGTGCCACGCGGCGTACTTCAGCAGCTGATTGCAAAGCGCGACGACCGCGTCCTCGCGGCGTTTGTCGTGTACTTGGGCGACTGCAACGACGACGAGTTTGTCGACTCGCTCCAGCGCATTGCGCGCATCGCCACTCACCAAGCAGTACGTTATGGCGATGGACACATGACCGAGCGCGTCGACTGTGCGATCGACCTCGCTCGAGCGGACGCACAGCTCGCTGCGCTGGTCAATGACGCACTGCTCTCAAGCAGCGACTGCTCGACTGTCAAGATGCTCTTGCGCGCTTCGCACGCGCAGGTCCTCGCAGCGTTTGATGTGTTTGACGCCACGAACGACCACAGCGACTTTGTCGATACACTCGCGCGCATCCTTGCGCGGCATGCAAGTGGCACTGAGGACGGATCAAAGACGCTCGCGAGTCCAAAGCCGTCGCCAATTGCGCGCATGGAGAAGCAGCTGCTGCACTTTGCGAGCGAGTTGGGACTCGCTTCAGCGCCGCTCGCTGCGCTGAAGCGATCGATTGCACGACAGGACGAGATTCTCACGGCGGCTGTCGAAGTGTATGAAGTCGAGCAGGACGAGGTGCGTCTCGGACTATGACTAGGTCCCTAAGGCGGAGGCTGACAGACGATTGATCTGACGCTCGTGCATGTGGCGAATGACTGACGGACTAATAGGAGGACCTGAAAGACACGCTCAAGCGCGTGGCGCTCCACATTGCTGAAGCCGAACGGCAGTGAGGAGGACACCTTGTCAGAGCGAGACGGAGAGGAAGACGATAGCGACAAAGCTGTAGACAGACAGACAGACAACTGATTGTGTGGCGCAATGCAGTCAGACCTTCCTACTGTCGTGGAGCTGCTGCTGCTTGTAGCTGGACGCAAGGTCGTTCGATGGATCGATGGATGATGGATGGATCGATGACAAAGAGAGGGAGTGGGCATGTGCGCAGCGCTAGCACGTGCGGTATGTGAGGAAGAACTCAATACCCTTCTCGACCGAGACGTCGGCCGAGTCGATCATAATCTCTGGCACGTCTGGCGACGTGAGCGACGGACGGTACGCAGTCACGGCAGCGTTGATGCGCAGCGTTGTCGACGTCTTGCACGGCGACCAGGCAATGGACGTGGCCGTGAGGTTGTTGGACAGATATACGTCTGTGTCGGTGTTTGGTCCCCATCGCTGCTTGTACGTCGGTCCGGTGCTCGAGGCGAAGAAGTAGCTCGCAGAGAACTCAGCGTACGCGCCAGTCGTCTCGGGCACGTACACGTTTCCGCGGTAGTCGGCTTTGAAGATCCCGATCGTGATGCCTGGGAGCACTTGCATGGGCACGATGAGGTCGCACGTCTTGCGACTGCGCGTGGTCACGTCTGCTGTCGCTTTGAACTCGGAGAAGAGGACCGAGACTGACTGCGCGTCAAACGACGTGACCATGCTGAGCGTCGCGTTCGGGCACCCTGAGCCATAGTACGTCGGCGTGCCGAGCTTGAAGACTGCGTTCACTGCGTCTGTACTTGACGCCATCGTAGCAAGCAACGTGACGCCAGCAGCAAACGTCTGCGTCATGGAGCCAAGCATCGTGGTTGCTGTGACGCGCTGGTTGGCGCTCAGAGAGCGAGAGCGCACGAGGTACAGGACTCGACGCGCGGACGAGCGCCAGTCGTGTTGGAATGGGGAATGACATGCATCCAAGGCTACTGGCCCTGCTCGATGGCTGCAACTTCATCTGCGACGGAGCAAGTCGTTTCGTGGTTTCGCTTCGTGGAACACTCCTGGAGTCGAGTGTCTGGTCGTGGGCTTCGAGATGGCTACCAAAGCGCTGTGTCGAGCTCCTATGTGCGTCCGCTCTGCTCGAGTTCCTTAGTTCTGGCTTCCGTTCGCTGTCGCGGGGGCTTGTGAGTTCCGCTTCGAGTCATGCGGTGCTTAGCGACACCGGTCGATTTCACTGCTTGGCGTGTGAAAATGCGTTGAGATCCCAAGGGGCTAGCCGACACCACCTATACGACAATGTGCGGTGAAGATACGAGGATGCTAGCAAGCCCAATGGAGAAGAGAGGCAATCGAGTCGCAAGAGGAGACACACAGTGTGTACTAGCATTGAAGATGACGATGAATCAACAAGGACAGCAGCAGCCGTCGTACAGCTAGCGATACCCAAACACACTTAGTTCTTCTTCTGCGGTGATGTCGGCGGTGTCTTGGAGTCGCAGACTCTGTACGTGACAAAGAAGCGGAACCCGCGCTCGACTGTGATGTCGGTCGAGTCAATTGCGATCTGCGCGTCTTCGTCGCTCAACTTGGGCTTGTACGCCATAAGCGCAGTGTTGATGCGAAAGTTCGCCGACTGGCCGCACGGAGACCACACGACGGCCGAGACACCGAGCTTGTTGGACAGGAAGAGGTCTTCGTCCGAGGGCGTTGTCCACGTCTTCTTGTACGTCGGACCCGTGGCGCCCGCGAAGAAGTAGTTTGCCTGGAACTCGACGAACGCGCGCTCGACCGCTGGCACGAACGCGTAGCCGCGGTAGTCGACTTGGAAGACACCAATCGAGATGCCCGGTAAGATCGACACTGGCACAGCGACGTTGCACGTCTTGCGGTCGCGATTCGTGCTCGGTGTCGTCACAGCAGCGTACTCGGCGAAGAGGATCGAGACGGTCTGTCCGTCCATCGATGGCGCGACGCGCACTGTCCCGACAGGGCATCCGGAGCCAAAGAACGACGGCTCGCCCATCAAGAACGCCGGGTTCGTCGCCACTGCGCCAGAGCTGACAAGCGACACAAACATAGCACATCCTAGTCCAAGTGCGCGAGGCGACACCATGATGGCAACGAGGCTCGATAGCGATCGATGTGTACCTGGCTGATAGCACGGTAGTTCAGAACTGGCAACACTGATGGCATTGACAGTGCGGGTGCTGACACGACAGCACTAGCAATGGTGGTATGCAGTTGAACGTGTGAATGAACCGTTATCTCCGCCCGCGAACAAGTGCAGTTTTGTATTCTGTATGCGCTAGTGGTGGCCGATCCATGCATTGGTGGTGTTGAGAGTACTCTCAGTCCGCACCGAGGGCCATGGTCATGCGATGCCTCCCACACACTTGACGCTATAAGCTTCGATGCGAGCATGCAGATGTCGCCTGTCGTCTGCCTGAGCCGACTCGAGATCCGAGCAGATCGGAGCAGCAATGAACCAAGTCAACGAGTAGTGAGGGAGACCTTGCGGCGATGTGCGTTTCGCTGGGCGTCCGTCCGCTCGACTTAGCTCGCTCCTGTACGCGCTGTACGCGTCACTCGTCGCTGCGCTGGCGCTTTGTCGAGCGCGCCAATGCATCGCCACCGCCATTGCGGATGCGGAACGTGAGTGGATCAGACAAGCTGTGGCCTTCTGTGTCGTCATCATCCACTGCTTCGTGGAGAGCTACAGAAGAGAGACAGCAACAACATCAATGCAAAAGGCATGAGAACTTACGCGACTCTGGGCTTGAAGGCTCGATACACGACAACAGACTTGCACCCGAGTCACACGACACTAAGGCGTACCTGGCAGCAAACTGCCTTTGACGTCAGATCGGCGAGTGCTCGACGATGGCGGACACACTGCGTTCGACACAATCAGCTGAAGAGAGAGACATATCCATCGAGACGTTCCGTGAGCACATGAACGGCTCTCGAAAGAAGACGAGACTGCCAGAACATGTGAGAGTTCACGCACTTTGGATGACGGCGATGGCGGTGGGAGTGTCGTGCTGAACGTCCGCAAGAAGCTCCGGAACGCGTCCTACACACACGTTCAACACCAGAGTTGAGACTCAATGCAGAGCTTCTTCAGTGCTTCCGGACAACGACATGTCGTGACGTACGAGGATCGCTTTCTGGATCGTTGGGCTCGGGTTGCGGCTGTAGACGCGGATCACGCGCTCTTCAAACTGCAGACAAGCGATCGGTCATAGAGCTCAGCGCAGTGGCTCGTAACGCCAGGCAGCTAGCCAGCCATACAAGCTGCTCGTCGACACAGCCGATCGTCGCACCTTCTCAGGAAAGAGCAGACTGACTTGGTCCTTGGGGATGTGGAAGCTGTGGTTGAGGTCGTTCGAGCTGTAGAATGAGACGTTGTCGACCGGGTTCTTGTCCTCGAGGTTGTAGTTCAAGCGGCCGTCGGCGACGATGATGTCGCGCGCGTCCAAGTGCACGCCGCTCGTGACGTTGTAGCACGCGATCGCCTCGCTCGTGACCTTTGGGACTTTGCTCATGACCTCTGGCGGGAGCAAGTACTCGTCCACAAACTCGTAGAGCTTGCGGCAGCGCAGCTGCTTGATAATGCGGCGCGCTTCCGCCAGTTCTGGATCCTTTGATGCTTCGATCGTCTGTGTATAGGACGACGATCGTATGAAGGCGTCAGTGCGTGTGAGATAGTACTATAATAGGGACGGTACTGGTGTTGTCTCTCGTACATGCACAACGTAGTCAGTGAGGAACTGGAACTCGGCGGGAGACTGCGTCGCCGCGGAGATCCCGAGCTTCTTGTCTGCACAGGAACACACGCGTGTGTGTGAGGGACGAACGACCAAACAAGCACGGGACGAAGCGCAAGACGTACCAGCCAAGAGCATGGCGTCGCAGATCATGAACTCCACCGCTTTGCCTTTGCGGTGGTTGTAGATCTGCACGATCACACGTCAGTCAGACACAAGCGTTTAGAGCATGAGACTCGCATGTGTTGTACCACATTGGAGCAGTAGGCTCTCCAACAGACAAAACGTCAGACGCACCGACTTGTGCATCTGGTAGCGCTGCTGAAAAAGGTCGTAGATATCGAGGTTCACGCTCGTGTGGTAGCAGATCTGGTCGTCAATGACGCGGTTAAAGAGCCACAGACGCGTGAAGTTGAAGCCTTTGCGCACGCCAAAGAGGTTGATCATGTCGCGCGCGAGGTAGTCAAACTTGTCGACGTCGATGCAGTTCCGGCCGTTCGCGACGATCTCGTAGAGGTACCCGCGCGGATCGCGCTTGCCCATGTGGCGGCTGTGTGCACAGTCATTCCTAGATTAGGACACGACACTAATCGCGAATAGTGACATGGTCCACAAAAGTCTGTACCTGTACGTACTCTTTTGCGCCGACAATGATCTGCTGCACGAAGCGCAGGTCGTCTTTCTCGAGCTCGATCTGGTTCTCGTCGACCATGTACTCGATCATGCGGAGCGACATGTCTTCGTGGTGGTAGCTCACGCCGTGGTGCGCAGCGACGAGCGGCATGAACTGGTGCTCAAACACGTGCGAGAACGGACCGTGGCCAACGTCGTGGAGCAGTCCAGCGGCGCTCTACACAAGCAAAGCTCAGTCAGTCGTAGCGTAGACACAGTGGTAGAAACGCCACGGCATGTGGACGCACCAGCAATGTCGACTCGCGCTGTGTGAGCTCGAGCTCGGGCTGCTGGACACGGAAGCGCTCGACAGTCTCGCCTGCGAGGTAGCCGACGCCGAGCGAGTGCTCGAAGCGGTTGTGCGACGCGCCTGGAAAGACGTAGTAGAGCGTACCAAGTTGCTTGAGGTCGCGCAGGCGCTGGAACTGCGGTGTGTCAATGAGCGACACGCAGAGTCCATTGAGCTTGATGTAGCCGTGCACTTGGTCTTTGCATGCATATTGTACACACAATTTGTGAGTTAGCTGCAGCGCAGCAGTAGCATGTGAGCGATAGATGCGAGCGCACCGTTGAAGAGCTTGGCGCGTGGGTCGCTGTTGTTGTTGCTGCTGCTGCTGTCAGCGAGCATCATTGTCGCTGATGTCGTCGTGCTGCCTGAGTGGCTGTTTGTGTCGGTTGGTTTGGTTCAGGAATCGCACATTTGCAAGAACGGATTCTACATTGTCTTGAATAACATATCATGTATATTTGGTTTGTGATACATGTAACAGGCACAGTGTACCGCAAGACATGGCACACTGTACCTGGTACTTGCTGCTCCATCACTATCCTCTTGGTCATCGACATGCGCACAACGTGCAAGAGGCCGCACGAGAGCGGAGGATGTGGAATGATCGCTCGTAGTCTTCTCGCTCGCTCTCTTCTCGTGCTGTTACACACACATACGTGTGCAGACCATGTGCTTGTCTCCTCGAGGTCTCAAAGGTCTCAAACCAAACACCAAACGCACAAGGCGGTGCGAGAAACCGCCGCCTCATCAGTCTCAGCGACGACAGCGACGACGACTGATTAACTAGGATCCGCTCCTGCTCGTGCTGCTGCTCACTCGCGCATTCGCCAGCCTCGCACTCACACACTCATAGCAGTCGTAGAGATGGCGAGCGATAGCAAGAAGCACACAAAGCGCAATCTCATGCCGCGCGGTCGCACGCTGCAGCACATTGCGCTCGTACTGCTCGTGCTTGGTGTCCTCTCGCTGCTCTTTCGTGTGAGTGAGCTCCCGAGCACGATGGCCGCAGCGCGCGAGCGTGAAGCACTCGAGACACAGACACAGC
The DNA here is from genome assembly GCA_023333795.1 of Globisporangium rhizosaccharum. Taxonomy (NCBI): domain Eukaryota; phylum Oomycota; class Peronosporomycetes; order Pythiales; family Pythiaceae; genus Globisporangium; species Globisporangium rhizosaccharum. Next base: position 6,252 of record JAASFN010000487.1, on the reverse strand, counting down.
AGCTCGCAAAGGCCGCGATGCGCGGCGCAGCAGTCGATACGCCAGCCGTGTTCACAGACTCTGGTGCCACTGCCACTACAGAGGAGCCAGTGGCGACTGAAACGCCACGAACAACAGCGCCAGCAGCCGTAGTGCCAGTTGATCCAACACCACAGCACAGCAAGACGCTCGCAGAGCTCCAAGCACTTAGCGCGTGCGAGCGCGAGCGCGACAGTGCGCTCCTGGACGTCATCCGCGCTTCACACACGACGCTCTGTGCCTCACGAGCGCCTACCAACAACAGCAGCACCACTAGCGACGAGGACCGAACGACTGCTGTCACGCTCATTGACGTCCCGGGCGGCATCAAAGCCACTGTGTTCAATGGCTTGGAGCTCAACCTAGCAGGCGTGAAGGTCCACAAACCGATCACAGACCTCTCGCAAGACGGCGGCTCGCACGACCCGCGCTTCGTGTTCACGCACAACGTCGTGCACTGCCGCTGTCCTGACCTCGTCGCGTTTGCCAAGCAGCAGCAGCGAGCACTTGGGATCTGGGCGACGATGCTCGCTGGTGTCGACCCGAACCGCGACGCTGCGTCGACGCTCTGTGACCCACAGCTGCCAGTGTTGGCGCCAGTCGCCGCTTCTGACAGCAACGTCGTCGTGTTCCACGAGCGCGTGATCCTCATCGCACGGCGCGATGACCACAATCCGTTCTTCCAGGTCTCGAACGCGCTGAACGGCTACATTGTCGCCACGGCGCTCGGTTGGGACCTCACAACCACGCGCGTCGTGCACTTGGACAGCGGGTACCCGTCGCCAGTCGACGCTTTGCATGAGAAACTCCTGTCGCCACACCATGCGCTCGTGCATGGCGATACGCTCTTGGGCAAGCGCGTGCAGTTCCGGAATGACGTCTTACTGGCGCCGTGGGAGGTCTCTGGCCCGATGATGCAGCATCTGAACGACGACGAGCCGTGCCGCGCGTCCCAGCTCTTCCAGGACTTTCGCCACCTCGCGCTCACGACTATGGGCGCGTTGACGACCAAGGTCGTCGCAGGCGTCAACACGGACGACGACAACGAAGACGACAACGACGACGAACTGACTGAGTCGTCGCTCACTGGCGCAACAGCGTCCGTTGTCACCGTCACTGTCATCACACGGCGACCGTACAAAGGCCGGAAGGTCCAACGCATGTGGCGCAACGAAGACGACGTGCTCCAGCGCATGCGCGCCGAGTACAAAGACCTCCGCGTCGAGTTCCAGAGTGTCGACTTTGTCGCGTTGACGCTCCAGGAGCAGATGGACGTTGTCGTCCAGAGCGACGTGATCATCGGCATGCACGGCGCTGGCATGGTGAATGTCTTCTGGACGCGTCCGGAGACGCTCGTGGTCGAGATCTTCCCGAAAGACCGCCGTCGCTGGGGCTACCGCAACTTGTGCCAGTTCCTCACGTGCGACTGGCACGAGTTCCGCGGCGGCAAGGACATTGGGAAGGACAAGGAGCCGAACTCGAAGGACAAGAGCATTCCGTACGACGAGTGGCGCGCGTTCTTTGACCCGCTTCTGCGCGCCAAGTACGCGCAAGTGCAGGAGCAAGCGAACGACTTGAGCGAGTGAGTGCTCGTTGCACCGTTGTCGAGAAGTTAGTTGGCGACCTGACGTTCCGGTTGCACTGTGTGCGAAGAGAAGAGTGCGCGCGTAGTCAACATTGTTGGTTCCATTGTACACATACGACACCGTCGAGTCGGATCGTCCATCAGGCTGGCGGCGATCTGCACCGCTCGCGAGCAGTGCGTACGCTGCCGACGACTCACCGACTCGGACGCACACTATCACTATCACTAACTAGGACGCGCATCACTCAAACAAACACTATGCGACTCTATGCTCTATCAGCTCGCAGCGCGGCGCGCCGCCTTGGTCTTGTGCGCCGCTGCGCCACTCACGATCTTGTTCTTGTCGTCAAAGTGGAGGCTGCAGAGGTTGTCCGTGCGCTCGTACGCCGGACGCGCGCAGCCTTCAATGGCGCAGCGCTTGCCGCCGCCATGGGCCCAGCACACGCCGTTCGAGACCGAGATCGTGCCGCAGTTGGTGAACGAGCAGATCGTGCCGCCACCGTGCGACCAGCACACGCCTTTGGTCTTGGCGCGGTTCGCGCAGTCTGCGACTTTGCACTTGACCGACCCGCCGTGCTTCCAGCACCGCCGCGCGTGCTTCGCTCGACTCCCGCAGCCGTCGACGATGCAGTACTTGCTGCCTTTCTTCACTGGTGGTGCCGGCGTGGTGCCGCTGGTGCTGCTAGCTGAAGCCGTCGACACAGGAGCAGTCAGCGTCGCACTGCCACTGCTGCTGCTGACATCTGCAGCGCTCGTCTTGGCTTTGCAGCTCTTCGTGACTTTGCCAGTCGGTGCGCGGCGGCGCTTCACTTTGGCGCACTCGTTCGTCGGTGTGTGCGAGTTGAGCACAGCGGCCGCTGCAGCCATGGCGCTGCTGCTGCTTGGGCTGCTTGGGAGACTCCCAATGTCTGGGATCCGGATCGGCGGTGGCGCAGCGAACGCGCGGCGCTGCTGCTGGAGGTGCTTGTACGTCAGCGACGCCGCGCGGTGCTCGTCACTCGACACAGCAGCGGTCGACGCAACGTCGGAGCGTCCGAGGATGAACGCGAGCGAGCACTTGTACCGACTCGAGCTGGACGACGTCGAGCTCGTGGTGCTCATCGCACTCTCGCCGTCGCTGCTCGACGCGCGCGAGCGAGGCGAGTCGAGGTCTTGGAACAAGTCCGCTTCGTCGTCGTCGTCGTTGTGCTCGCCTTGTTGGCGATCTTCAAAATCCTGGTGGTGGTGGTAGCCAAAGGTGCTGCCAGTTGGAGGATAGTGACTGTGGTGGTGGTGGACCGGCGGGAGCCGGTGGTGGAAGCGCTGGTCCGGTGCCATGGCTGGCGCCGCGACTGCGAGCGCAAGGAGCTCCGTGAGCGCGCGGGGGAACGCACTGGTGTGGGTGTCTACCATGGTTGCGGAAGTGGCGGTGGTGGTGGTGATGCTACGAGGAAGCTGCGAGTCGCCGATCGATCGATCGAGACAGCGAGCAAGCGAGCGATTGCGCGAGCGACTGATGAACTGACTGGCCGACCGCGAGCAGTGCTTTCCGTCGACTCGACAGACTCGACTCGCGTCTCACTCGAACAATCGGCGAATGAGGACTTGATTGAGGACTCGCGGCGATGGACCACATGACGACGAGCGCCGCAAAGCGAGCGATGAGTCTCGAGTGAGATCTCACACACTTGAGTCTCGAGTGAGTGCACTCACGAGCCTTTGCTCGCCTCGCTCGCTCGCGAGCCTCTCGTCCAGTGCCTCCACCAAAAATCGAAAGGCGCCTTCTTTCACTGAACACCTCGACGCATATAGAGCGCGCACCTTCAAGGATCGTCCGGGTCGTCGTCGTCGTCGGTGCTGCTGCTCAACGAGCGAGCGAGTGTACCCAGTGGCGCTCACACTGCTTGGCGGGTGGCGGGCAAGTCAGAGTGCGAGTGAGGGACGACGGACAGTCGTTGCGCACGCGGGCTTCCTCAATCGCTGCTGGTGCGAGCTCGGCGGTCGAATCCAGTCGATACGACCATGTGAGTGTGCTCACTTGCGATCTTGCGCGGTCGAGATCGCATAGCGCCATGCGCATTGACCGAGGTCGTTGTAGTGTTCACATACCAATGGTGCTAAAGAGAGAGCGACGATGATGCTCGTGAAGACGAAGAGAGGGCGGGAGGGATCCACATGCGCGGCAGTCGCAAGACAGCGCGCAGAGGAGGGCATGAGTCGCAACGTGCGCGCGAGGGATTGCTGCGCTCAAGCGCGAGCGTGTCGCACACACTGGCGTCTGCGTCTGATTTGATGGCCGGCAATGGCCACTGCTTTAGTCTCTCTCTCACACACATGAGCTGCCGCCTCATCAGGTCGTCAGATCCGCTCGGCTCTCGGCTCTCGGCTCCAGCGTGTGGTGGACCTCGACAGTGCGCGCCATATGGAGCGAGCACGCAATGCGAGCACACACACACACAAAGCAGCACTGCGCGTTGTTGGACGCGCGCGATGCCATGCTCGCCAAGACACGTTTGAGTCGATGAACGCGCGAGCAAGCTTGCTCGGAGCGTCGTGCGTGCGAGGGAGCAAGATACGCTTGGCGTACACGGCGATACTTCAAGCAAGACAAGACAAGCGCTCGAGTGAGTGAACACGAGCGCGTTTGAGATGGACCAGTTTGGTAACTCCTCCACCCGCGAGCTTCAGCGCGTGACCATGCCTGCGTCGTCGCGCTGCGATCCAAGCAGCCTCCAAGGCGCGCGCGCCAGTGATTCGCGCGTCGCCCTCGCAACTGCAACGCGACAGGCTCGATGGAGGAGGATGGATGCTGTGCGGTGGTCGTCGCCATTGTCACAGACGCGCACCGCCTGAAACGCAACCTTGCTCGCGCGCGCAACACCGGCAGGTCCGCGATCCCGATCCCGATGTGTCGAGAACCCAACGTCGCGAGACGCCGCACTCGGCTCGACTCGACTGTCTTTGACCCTGGAGCAAGCGCCGAGCTCGCCACAAACGCATTCACACACACAACGTGTGCTTTTACGGTCGCCATTCGTCGTGTGTGCTTTCTCTCATGTGGTGTGTGCTCTCTCACGCTCATGGAGAATGAACGGCGCGATCTGTTTGACTGGCCTCGCGACGCGAATGTGAGCGCTCGTTGTGAGTGGTGAGTGCCTCCATCGCGCCAAGCAGCGAGCGAGCGAGCGAGCGCATCGACAGCGATGCAATGTGGTGTTGAGTGGTTCACGCGATGAGTCACACCGAAATGACGGTCATTTCGACAGTTTGACTTGCCGCCCTTCTAATATGCCATATTCCGCTATATTTTACGTAAACCTTTATGACATTGTGTGAAATAACAGAAATCCTGCAATCATAGGCACTTGAAGCTGGCAAACTCGATGCCTCGTGATGCTATTTCTCCTCGAGACCGATATCCGAGCGAGCCTTCATGCCTCTCGTCGACCTCGCATCACTTGCAGCGCTCTCGACGATGCGTGCATGCTGCAGGAGGTTTCGTCAGTCACTGGTGATCCGATCTGTCCAGCATGCGTGTGTCGTCTCGATGCGCCGACAGAGAACACTTGTTCGCCACCTCTGAACCGCCATCGACAACAACTTAGCTTGCTCGTGGACATCGTCTCTATCCTGCTGTGAGGGCATCTTGCATTCATTCGAGTCTCAGAACTCCCGCTCGACCTCGCTCAACATCGAGAGCGTACTGTGTGTTTGCGACTCGCTCGCTCACGCTCACATGATGATGTTCCGCATGGAGCGCTCGCAGCATAGCAAAGCGCCAGGCACTCTTTCGCGTTTGACAGTCCAGCCTTGCGAATCAAGACAAACACATGGCCAAGCGGTGCCAAGCGCACGTCAAACGACGATTGACGCTCAAAGACGACGCTGTCCTCGCATTCACAGCGAGGAACTCGCGCCGCGCGTTGCGCAGTCCGGTGTCGAGCTGCGTGGCGCTTTCGCAGTCTCGAGGCTCGAGCCTCGAGGCCCGTCTCCTTCGCTAAACCATCGATCGATCGAGTTGAGCGCCACGCGCGTCTAACATATCTCCACGCGTTCGCTCCGTTGCGAGTCTATACGCCGCGCTAGGGTATGTATGTGTGTGGCGTTCTCACCTCGAGCTTGATGTCTGCGGTTTGACACAAGCAATGCGACCACTCAACCTCGAGTGGCGCTACGCTTGGCATCGCGAGCACGTAGCTCTGCAGTCCGCTGTGCTCGCAGCTGGCTGAATCACATCGTAAGCGAGTTGTTCACTCTTGAGAGCGAGCGTTCTGAGCGAAAGCTATTCTCGCTTCGATACTGGCCATCGCCATCCGCGAGCCATCCAAGTGTCCGCGGACGATAACTCCGCACGCATGCCACTCTGTCCATTCTTGCTTCGAGCTGCGGTGCCAGCGCATCAGAAGCGCGAGTGCGAGTCCGAGTACGAGTGAACAGTCTTCCTCCTCCGTTCTCCGTCAGATATCACCTCTGCGTTCGCTCGTCGATCGACGCGGCGACGACCGACGCGATGGGCTGGAGCTGCGCACTGACGCCGCACACCAAAGCCAAGCTGCGGCTGCTCATGGGCGTCGCGATGGTGATCGTACTCACAGCTTTTGACATCCGTGACCTCGTGTACAAGCTCCTGTGGCTCGGGCCGTACGACAGCTACAAGTTCAGCGCCACGG
>JAASFN010000486.1:0-19318 GCA_023333795.1 Globisporangium rhizosaccharum | reverse complement strand
GCAGCAGCTCATGCTCTCGCGCGGAGCAACGTTCGTTGGGATGAGAAGGCGATCACTCGTGTTGAGAAGTACTACTGGCTGCTCTTGCATCAAAACAATTCAAGAGCTCGAGGTCAAAGTGCACATGGTGGTCACGAGCTCGAGCGCCAGCGATGCAGTTGCTGAGTACGACGACACATGCCTGCCATGATCGAGCGAACTGCACCGAACGGATGATGCACTCGTCGAACGCAAAAGAACGAATGTCTGGTGTCAAAAGTGAAGCCACGTCACGGTTGTGACGCTCCCTCTTTTTCATCACTATGCGCTTATGCTTTCACGAACACAACCGAAACAAAAAGTCGATGATGAATCTGCCACCGACTGTCGTACGATTTGCCACAATCTCGCAAGCTGCTGCCACACTCTCGTGCGTGCGCGACGGATCACCAGCGCTGCTGCTGCCAAACGAATCCAAGAGCCAAGAGCCAAGCGCTCGGCACACAACGCGACTCGCCACGCATCGCTCAAGCCGCCTCCTCGCCTCCGCCTTCTTCGTTGCGACCAAGCGCTGCTCACAGCCACAGCTTCTCCACACATCCGCAACACACAACACATACACGACAACCATGGCAAGCGAGTTCAAAATGACGATCTGCTGTATGGGCGCTGGCTACGTCGGCGGTCCGACCATGGCGGTCATTGCGTCGTTCTGTCCCGACATCAAAGTCGTCGTCGTCGACATCTCGGAGACGCAGATCGCCAAGTGGAACAGCACGGACGACATTCCGATCTACGAGCCAGGGCTGAAAGAGCTCGTGCACGCGCGCCGCGGCAAGAACCTCTTCTTCTCCACGGACCTCGACACGTACATCAATGAAGCCGACATCATCTTTGTGTGCGTGAACACACCGACGAAAGCCTCGGGCATTGGCGCCGGTAGCGCAGCAGACACGAAGAACTGCGAAGCGTGTGCGCGCAAGATCGCGCAGGTCGCAACGTCAAACAAGATCGTCGTCGAGAAGTCGACAGTCCCAGTGCGCACAGCCGAGTCGATCTCCGCCGTGCTCTCAGCGAACTCGAAAGGTCTCCAGTTCGAAGTGCTGTCGAACCCCGAGTTCCTCGCAGAAGGCACTGCGATCGACGACCTCCAAGCGCCGTCGCGCATCCTCATTGGCGGTCCCGAGACACCGAGTGGTCATGCGGCCGTTGAGAAGCTCGTTAGCGTCTACGAGCACTGGGTCCCTCGCGGTATGTCTCTTGTATACGTTGTTCTTATACGTTGCACGTCCTCACACTTGCTGCGATTGTCTGTGTCATTAGAGCGCATCATTACGACAAACGTGTGGTCGTCCGAGCTCTCGAAACTCGTTGCGAACGCGTTCCTCGCGCAGCGCATCTCGAGCATCAACTCGATCTCTGCCGTGTGCGAAGCCACTGGCGCGAACGTCCACGAAGTCGCGAAGGCTGTTGGCGCCGACGACCGCATCGGGAGCAAGTTCCTCAACTGCTCCGTTGGCTTTGGCGGCTCGTGCTTTCAAAAGGTATGTGGCTGCATGTTGTATACGTTCATGTGCATCTGATTATACGTTCACGAGTCTGAACGTATGCCATCCGACTGGACACATGCTGACAACGTATATTATGCGATGAATTGTAGGATATTTTGAACCTCGTGTACCTCGCACAGAGCTTCAACTTGCCTGAAGTCGCCGAGTACTGGCGCGGCGTTGTGACGATGAACGAGTACCAGAAGACGCGGTTCGCAACGACGATGGTCCGCCGCATGTTCAACACCGTGACCGGCAAGAAGATCTGCATCTTTGGCTTTGCGTTCAAGAAAGACACGGGCGACGTGCGCGAGACGCCGGCCGCGACGATCATCAAGTACCTTCTTGAAGAGAAAGCGCGCATTGCAGTGTACGACCCGCAAGTCAAAGTCGAAGACATGATGGCTGAGCTGCAGTACCAAGGCGTGAGCGAGCAGACGCACCCAGGCTTTGTGAGTCTCTTAACTGTCCACTCGGACCCGTACGACGCCGCAAAAGACGCCCATGCGATCGCTGCGCTCACCGAGTGGGACGAGTTCAAGACGCTCGACTACACGGCGATCTACGGCGCAATGACCAAGCCAGCGTTCATCTTTGACGGCCGCAACGTCTTGCCACACGAGACACTGCGTGAGCTCGGAGCGAAGGTTTACGTCATTGGCCGCGCACAGGTGATCACAGGCGAGCTCGCGTTCTAGAGAGAGAGCAGGACAGGGCAGGACAGCACGACCTAGGACGGACGTAGGACGGACGGCTTGTGTGATGATAGCAGCAGCACGAGTGCCACTAGGCTCGATTGACGCATATACTACACCACTACACATGGCGAGCGTCCTAGTACTTGGCCACTCGCCCTCGAGTCGCTAGACCCGCCCAAGCGACGCGTTCTTGCGCTCTTCCTTTGCAATGTACTCGCTGACGCCGTGCGGGAGATGCGTGAGGCTCACGACGCCTTTCTTCTTGCTCACTTCAAACACGCGCACGGCTGGCGCTGCTGCTGCAACTGCGTCGTCGTCGTCGCTGTCGCTGGTGTCGCCATCGCCACTGCCGCCTTGGCGCTCGAGGATGCTGAGGAAGTGGACGTCGTGCGAAATGAGCACAACGGAGCCCTGGTACCGCCGCAGCGCGTCGCCGAGGACTTGGATCGTGCTCATGTCCAAGTGGTTCGTCGGCTCATCGAGCAAAAGCACGTGCGGCGGGAACGGGAACGTCGCTGCGGCCAAGCCGAGACGCACGAGCTGTCCACCCGAGAGCTGACGGATCTGGACGCTCGTGACCGTGTCGTTCACGAGCCCAAAGCTCCCCAAGTGCGCGCGGAGCTTGCCATCGCGTGCGTTTGCATTGCCGCCGCCTGAGTTGCCGCTGAACATTGCTTCGACTGCACTCGGGTCGTCGTCCAAGCGCTTGCGCAAGAACTCCATCGCCGTGAGCGACCGCGTCGCGGCACTGCGCTTGAGGTCTTCGACGTGGTGCTGCATGAGCGACGCCACGCGTGCGCCGTGAAAGTACTCGAGCTTACCGCGCACTGGCGTGAGCGTGCGATCAAGGAGACTCATGAGCGTCGTCTTGCCGGCGCCATTGCGTCCAACGAGCACGACTTTGTCGCCGTACTGGACAGTCAAGTTGACATTCTGAAGCGCGAACGGCGGCGACGCTGGCTTGCTAGAGACAACAGCAGTCGGACGCTCGTAGCTAAAGCTCACGTTCTCGAGCGAGAGCATCGTTGCGTTCTTGAGACTCGCGAGGTTCCGGATCTGCGGCGGCGTCCCCGACAGGATCTTCCACGCCGAGTAGACAGCTTCCGTCTCAAACATGGCCGTGTCAGCAGCGCCTTCGCGGCGCGAGTAGTAGTACCCAATGCGGTCGCGATTGAGCTTGAAGCGATGGCCGCTCGCGTTCTTCTCGTTCCCAATGCGCTCCATCTTTTTCTTCCGCGACGCTGCGACCTGGAGCTTCTTGTCGTCTTTCGCTTTCGATGCTTGCTGGTGGATCTTGGACACCATCTTGCTCATCTTCTCGGTCTTTTGGTCGAGCTTTGTCTGCAGGCGCTCGTGAAAGAGCTTCTTCGTGCGCATCGCTTCTTCGTACGTGTCGTAGTTCCCGTCAAAGTACACGAGCGTCTTGTCGTAGCCGCGGAACTGGATGATCTCGTCTGCGACGGCATTCAAGACGAACCGGTCGTGTGACACAAGGACGATCGTAATTGGCGTCCCAAGCACGTCATCGAGATGCTGCAAGTACTCGGTGAGCCACAGGATCGACGGCATGTCCAAGTGGTTCGTCGGTTCGTCCAAGAGCAAGAAGTCCGGCTCCATGAACAGCACGCGCGCAAAGAGCACGCGGACGCGCCAGCCGCCGCTGAGCGACGCAAACGGCGCATCTTGCTTCGCATTGTCAATGCCCATGCTGCTGAGAATCCGCCGCGCGCGCGCTTCCATCGACGCTTCGTCTAGGACCTTGAGCGCTTGCTCGTACACTTGCGCCTTGTCGTGGAGCTCGCGAATAATGGACGGTTCGTCATGCGCTGTGACAAACGCGTGCTCGGGGTGGTCGAGCGTATAGCTCAGCTCTCGCTTCAGTTGCGCGACTTTGGCTTCCACTTCCAAGAGCCGCAAGCGCGCGTCTTTGCCGAGCATGCCGCTACGTTTGACTGCGATCTTGTTCGCAGCGTCCCACTCGTCCTCGACTTCGAGGTTCTTCACTTGCAAGAGCGCGTGCAGGAGCTCAGCTTTGTACGATGCAAATGCGCCAGTCGTGTCCGGCTCAACGAGCGGGCGCGTCAAGAGCTGCGTCTTGTGCTGCAGCGCCTGCACGCGCGTGTCGGCGTCCAAGACGATCTGGAGCACAGACTTGCGCAGTTCGTCACTTGCGATCGCGCCCGTGTCGAGCTGGTTCACGTACAGGATCTTAAGCGACTGCGGCAATCCTTCCACCAAGCCGTCTGCGAGCGCTTGCAAGAGCGTGGACTTGCCAATGCCATTGGGACCAATGAGGCCGTAGTTCGTGCCGTAGTTGAGCTTCAGCTGCGTGTCGCGCAAGAGCTCGACGGCTTGGACGTTCCCAGTCGGCGGTGCGATCCAGACCGTGAACTGGTTCAGCAAGACGTTCTTGCCAAACTCGTCAAACGTGACCGTGTGGAAGCGACTCTGCTGCGACGTCACGAAGATCTGCGGTGCGTTCGTGGGGTTTGTGATGAGGTCTGCGTCGTTCGTCGTGAGCGAGAGACTCGCCATGCGCACGTTCTCTTTGTCGTCCGAGTTGTCGTCGTGGGCCGTGGCGTCAGCACTCGCTGCTGCGCTCTTCTTGCGACTCGAGCTGCTGCCGCCGCTGCTCTTCTTCTCGCTGCGCTTGAGCGACCGCAGCTCTTTCTTTGAGAGAGACGGCTTGTCCGGGTCGACTTCGATCGCCGAGTTCACGGGCTTGCGCGCGCCGAGCGTGTACATCGTTGGGAGCATGCTGCAGCGATTGCGCGCTGCTGCTGTCGCGTGCGTCGTCTTCCTCCTCTTCGTGTGTGTGTGTGTGTGTCTGCAAGACGAATTGTGAGTCGGCTGATCCACATTAACAAAACATGCTCATAATAGAAGCCTCTCTGTTCTATTCGACACGTTACTTGACGTTTGTATACAAATAGGAAATGCCGCAGAGAACAAGCGCTGAACATGCCGACTGGTGAAGTGCCACACCATTTTGTACACAAATCCGTATAGCCGCAACTGTATAGTTCTGACAAACGAAGCCATCATAGTGACAAACGACCTTGGTGCGGTCTCTCGCGTGGTTGCTGCTGCTGAAGGCACCAGCAAGAGCAAGAGCGGACGTGCCCTTGTGCGCTCTCAATGCAAAAAGTAATCAATCGAACGTGCAGGTTGCTTTGATTCGCACAAGTGCTGAGTCGTCGTTCGCGCTGCAGACCACAACGAGGTCATTGTCGTGCAGAGAGAGAGAGCGAATGTGTATGACGCCGCCGTCTCTTACTGGTGGCGAAAGAACATCCACGTGCCGAGGAGCAGCGCTTGGGCAGCGACAAACACTGGAAGCGTGAAGAACCCAGTGAATGCGCTGCTGCTCCCAGACGCTGGCGTCGCAGTCGCCGGTGCTGGTGTCGTCGTTGGAGCTGCAGTCGTTGACGTTGGTGCAGTCGTCGATGCCGGTGCAGTCGTGGTTGGAGTCGGAGTTGTCGACAACGTGTCTCCGATTGCACTCTCGCTCCCTGATCCACCAGTAGATGTCGGTGTTGGTGCAGCTGTCGATGGCGCTGGGGTCGTCGTCGATGGTGGTTCCGTAGTAGGCGGTGCAGTGGTCGGGGCTGTAGTTGGTGGTGCAGTTGTGGTTGGCTCTGGAGTCGGCGGTGCTGTGGTCGGTGGGGCTGTTGTCGTTGGGATCGGTGTCGTCACTGTCTTGTCACTCTCGACACAGTGGTGGCACTGCAGCACGTTGTCTGGGTCGTACTTGGTCTTTGTCGCCACGAGCTTGGCGTAGTTCGCAGGCCCCCAGAACACGTTCGCCCAGTCAGCTTCGATGTAGTCGCTCTCGGCAAAGTACGCGCCGCAGTCTGGACCAGCGACGTCTCGGAGCGACTTGCCCATGTCCGACACAGCCTTGACTTTGATCGCCACCTCTGCGCGCTTCGACACGGACACGCTCTCTGCAAGAACCGACGAGATGAGCTGCTCCATGTCCGTGACGACAAGGTGCAAGCACGAGTTGCGCCACGACGGCGTCACGGACGTGAGCTTGCTGTCTGCGTCAGCAGTCGACACGGCGCCGCCAGTGACGATGTTGAGCTGCGCCATGAAGTACGGATACGCTGCGACGTAGTCGCTGATGACCTTGACGAGCTGTGCTGGTGTGGCACAGAGCGACATGGGAATGAGGCGCGAGACCATGTTACTGAGCGTCCCGACACTCTCGGGGTGGTCGAGCGGATACGCATCGGCGTGCCAGTCGAGGAACGACGCTTGCTCAGTCAGCGCGCTCGGGACGTTCTCAACGAGCTTGTTCGCTGCCACGAGCGCGTCGATTTTGGCTTGCAGTGGCGCAAGGAGCGCCGTTGCTTGAGCTTTAGTGCCGTTGATTACGAGCCGCCCAGCAAGACGCTGACCGAGCTCTGCGCCGTAGTACGTCGGGTACCCGCCGACGACGACGTCATTGGCACTCATCGAGACGTCCGCGACCCACGTGAGCAAGTTCGTAATGAGCTCTGTGCCGGCTTCTGGTGTCTGTGGCGCCAAGTCAAAGACGTAGCCGGTCACTGCCTGCTTCTTGTAGAGTTTGTACGCAACGGACGTGACAATGCCGTACGTGCTGCCGCCACCGCCGCGAAGTGCCCAGAACAGGTCTGGGTTCGAGCACGGCGAGGCGTCGACTGTCGTGCCGTCGACGAGCACGACAGTGAACTTGAGCACATTGTCGACACCGAGACCGAACGCAGGGCTCGAGAACGAGTGACCGCCGCCTTGAACCCAGCCGCCGACTGCACCAACGGTGCGCGACGCGCCACCGACGACGTGGTAGTTCGCGGCGTTCACAGTTGCGTACACGTCACCCCAGCGCGCACCGCCGCGTGCAATCACTGCTGGCACGGCAGCGTCCGAGGCACACGCTTTGTACGCCGTGTCGATCTCGACGCCTTTGAACGTGTGGAGCCAGATCATGAGCGCGTACTTGTTTGCAATCGAGCGACCTTGGAGGTCGTGCCCTGTGTTCTTGATCACGACCTGGAGGTTCTTCTGCGCAGCGAACGCGAGCGCAGCGGCAATGTCTGCGTTGCTCGTGACAGCGACGCCGAACGACGAGATCGCGCCTTGGTCGCACACACCAGTGTCGCGGAACGCGTTGAACTCATCCAAAGCGCGCAAGAAGCAGATCTTGTCGTCGCTGTCTTGCGTGAAGACTGGGTACGCGTACCCGCCAGGGAGCGTCGAGATCCAGTCAGCGTCCGCAGACTTGCCAATGAGATCGACGCACGTATCGTCACTGCCGCTCGACGCACATGGCTTGAGTGGCGGATCGATCGCAATGAGCTTGCCGTTGACGCTAGTGTTGAACACAGTCCAGTCGCTCGCACTCGGCCAGCACGCTGCCGACTCGCAGTACGTCGTAGTTGCTGCAGTGCTCACAGCCGTACTAACGACCGAGGAGCTTGCGACGGCTGCAGCGAGCAGGATCGAGCGCCAACCGGAGCGAGCCTTCATCGTTGAGGCAGTTGTTGCGATCGCAGCAGCAAGGATCTTGGGTTGACTGGAGCTTGGCGCGATGGAGACTTGCAAGGACGGACGCAAATCGAGGACTAAGTAGAAGCTGCTGCTGGACGATCGCTCTCCTTGCCTCTGCTGCTGCTCTCCTCCTCCTCCTCCTCCTCCTCCTCATCGCGTCCACAGCCGTCGCTGGTCCATTGATAAGCTTGTGTCAGCCGTTGCACGCTCGGAATAGCAAGTTGAACGCTCGACTTGGCGGGACTATGTGAGAGTTGGGAGCGGATCTCACCCGCACGTTTGCACGGTTGACGCGAGTCACGCGACCGTCGCTGGAGAAGCGAGGACTCAAGGTTGGCGCGTCAACAGACTCTAGCTATGCAAAGCTCCCACCTCGACCGGAGCCCACCTTTCACATACTACACGCCAGTCACAAGACTTGTGTGCTCGGAATAGCTACGTCTGTAGTTTGTGCGATCGCGCAGATCTCTTCGCAAAAGACGGTGGCGAACGACAGCGAATGGCGTGTTAGTCTACCTCACCTTTGTGAAGGCGACATCGACAACTTCACTGACTTCGCTAGCCTACTGTGGTGCGTCGATGGCGCGTATCAGCGTTCCTGAGTTGACGCCATAGCTTTCAGTCGATCAGATCGAGTGTAATTTGTGGGAGGAGTTTGAGTTTGGCAAGTGCCATTGGCGCGAGGTTCGAGGCGCGAGTCGTGTGCGATCAAGCGTAGCAACAGATGAGAGTCGCACATACACATCGCGTTTCGTAGTGCTCGAGATGCCTCCGGTGCATGATGAACTCGCTGATATCGACGCACGATGAACTCGCGACTGCAGTGCAGTCAAGCTACTGCGAGAGCGTCCACGGAACTTGGACGGATCAGAGCGACGAGAGCTGCTCAGTCAAGTTGAAGTCGAGTGCACCCATGTTGAAATGTACCACTTTCCTATGGTGTGGGTCACATCAATGTACCATTCAAACTGGCACCATCCACAGTCATCACCGAGATCGCTTGCAGTGGGTACACTCGAGCACCGCAGCCACACATCCAATGGCGCGCTGAGAAAGTGTCGTCGTCGTTTGGACCTGGAAATCCTGCGCTCGCATAGGACTCGCAACGAGTGGTGGTGTGTGAGCGTGCGCTCGAATGGGTAGCAATGGGTCGCAATCGAATCACACGCGTTCGGACTGGATCGTGGACGAGTGAATGAATGAAGGGACAAGAGCACATGAGCACAAGCACATGAGCTTGTCCTGCGTGGTGTGGTGTGAGTGCGCGCCACATGATGGCATCTGTTGATATATTTTTTGAAAAAAAGTGAACATTTCGAAATCCAGATGCTGCCGATTCCCTCCGATTAGCATCGATGCACTGCAAGCACAGCTAGGATTTTAAATACAAAAACTCCATGTCATTAACAGTACTGCCTGTATTACGAGGGCCAGGCAGTGGGTTCGATTCCTGTTCAAGAGCATATCGACCTTCTCAAGAGCATAGTTGTACCCACTGCAGCTGCCGCCTTTCCAGTCTTCTCACGACCAGTGCGCGTCAGCACTCGCATTGCATACAAACACCAAGTCAAACTCAAGCAGTCAGGGAGTCACTCGCTCACAGTCACAAACCTGCACATTCGCCAACTCGCCACGCGCCTCGCAGGTCCCACCACACAGACAGACAGACCGATCACTGCGAGCAGTCACAGGCGCGTACATCACACACACACCACACACCACACTCGTACGTAACGCAAGAGCAAGAGCCATGGCGCGCTACTCGCACGAAGAGATCAACATCGACGACGAGCTCTACGACAACGACGACGCGCAGTCCTCGCCGTCGCTCATCACGTCGAGCGAAATGCTCGGGACGCCGCGCATTCCGCAGCTCAACCCGACGTTCTCGAGCGACCTCGACGACGCCGACTACTACGTGAACTTTGGCGACGCGAAAAACTATACGCAGCACCACGTTGGCGGCCGCGCAGATGCAGCAGCGCCGCTGTACACGTACTCGGAAGGCCACGAGCAGGAACCGCACGGGTCGTTCTCGTACTCGCGCGCGTCGTTCGACTACTCGCAGCCGCGCGTGAGCGTCACGTCCGACACGCGCGGTTCGAGCGGCGCTGGCATGTCTGGCGGACTCGGCGCAGCGCCTGGGAGCGGCGGCTTGAACCCAACGCGTGGATCGCTGCTCATGGATCGCGACATCACTGCTGTGTCTGTGTCGCCGAGCGGCAAGAAGGAGCGCAAGAGCGACTACAAAGGCCGCTACCGCGTCTGGCCAGGCTTCTTGCTCTTGATCGCGCTGCTTGGCGCCTCGGGCTTTGCGATCACGCACTTTGCAATGACGAAGCACTCGTCGAGTGTGACGCGGCAGGAGGAGTGGGCGACGAGGAAGTTCCAGAGCAAAGCGATCAAGTCGAACTCGAGCAAGAGCAGCACGACGACAGCGGATGGGAAAGACATCATCGAAGACGACGGCGTGATTGGGAACCCAAAGAAGTACCCTGCCAGTGCGTGTGAGTTGCCCGACTACCAGAGCAAGAACGGCCGACTGTACGCGATCTCGAAGAACGGCACCGAGGTCCCGATTGCGATCAAAGGCGTCAACTGGTTCGGCATGGAGACGTACGTATGCCGAGCGTCTTGACCAGCGATGAAGGCGAGTGGGTCCTAGATGACTGACTGACTCTGTTGTTGTGATGTCTGTGACGTGTGCGCAGCGGCCAAGCGATCCCGTTCGGGCTCTGGGACAACAACGACAATGGCACCACTGCTGTACGTCCATCATGCTGACCCAGTCACTGGTGCCAGGACCTTCACTCACACTTTTTCTCTTCTGACTCGATTCCATTCAGTACCAGATCGCAACGTTCCTGTCGGACAACAAGTTCAACGCTGTGCGACTGCCACTCATGGCTGCGTGGATCCTCGAGAACAAAGTCCCGAACGGCGACCTCATCAACAAACAGGAGAACCGCGCGATCTCGGTAAAGAACTACATGTCGCTGCTCAAGAGCATCATCAAAGTGCTCCAGTTCCGCAACATTGGCGTGCTCTTGAGCATGCACACGCTCGAGTACAACGACAACGGCTTCCTCTGGTACAACGACAACATCTCGGAGAAGAAGTTCTTGACTGCGATCGACACGCTCACGTCGAACTTGTGCTCGGGCGAGTACTGGAACATCATGGGCATCGACCTCAAGAACGAGCCGTACAAAGGCACGTGGGGCGACGGCACGGCAACGGACTTTGCCGCCGGTGCCGAGCGTATTGCAAACCAGATGCTCAAGGGCTGTCCGAGCTGGATGGGCTTTGTCGAAGGCGTGAACGCGCAGCGCGTCGTCACGATCGGGACTGAGAAGTTTGAGTACTATGACTGGTACGGCGGCGGGCTCCAAGGCGCCAAGAAGCTCACGGTCGACTTTGCGATCAAGAACAAAGTCGTCTGGGCGCCGCACTACTACACGCCAGCGGTGTTCCCGCAGCGCTACTTCTTTGGCGCTGGGACGTCGTCGGGCGGACCGCTCAAGGGGTACACCGAGCTCGACGACGACACGCTCCGCCTCCGGATTCAAGCGACAATGGACGACATGTTTGGCTTCTTAGCGTCGACGACTGGACCGGCGCTGCTCCTTGGTGAGTTCGGTGGACTCTACGCAAAGGACACGCACCCGCTCAAGACCACGAAGCGCTGCACAGACTTCACGCTCGAGATCATTAAGAAACCCGGCTGGGCCGGTGGGTTCATGTGGAGTCTCAACCCCGAGAGTGCGTACCAGTACAACCCAGCAGACAAGCCCGGGACGTTCACGGAAGGCTTGCTCATGGATGACTGGCTCCAAGCGAACGACAAGTTCCTCACGGCGATGAAAGCGCTCGACGACCTCAAGAACCTCCAGCCGTTCCCGTGCTTTCCGTTCGTGAACACGACGGCGACGTAAGGACGCTAAGGGCGCATAGGATCATCATTGTGTAATTTAGAGAATCGGATTGCTTGCACTAGCATCAAGTGTTGCTACACATGGTGTGAGACGCGTGGGCGTGAGTGCATCGAGGTCGTTGAGCTGTTGGAAGTGTGCGACGAGCTTACAGAGCAACGTTGGTACGTGTACCTTATTCACTGGTACACTGTACCATTTGACGAGCTTACAGAGCAACGCGGTATGTAGACGAGTAACGCGGTTACGTTCGCTTTAAGCGTAACCATACCCTTTGTAAAAAAAGTATGTAATTACGCTGATTTGCTGATGTGCGTAAAAAGCACGAGGGACACGCACACGAAAATGCGCTGACACACAAACGCATCAAGACCGCACGAGCTCGAGGAGCAAGAGGTAGCAATGGTCTTCTGCGGCGCGGACTTTGACGTGTCCAAGACGCCTGCTGCGCCTGCAGCGCTCGGTCTCACTGCCAAGAAGGTACGTCCATCTCCTGCTGCTGCTAGTTCATCCTTGTATCCCTGCAGCCGTGTGCTCACGTCGTGCATCTCCCATGATTACCGTCGTCTGAATGATCCACAACAACTCACAGGCAGTGAACGATGCAGCGCGCAAGAGCAAGAACATCCGCGAGCTCGCTGCGAATGCAAAGAGCCTTATGGAGATCGCGAACGGCATTGGCTGGCACGTCGCTGTCGGCACGGACTTTGCAGTCGACCTGCGCTACGTACGTCTAAGCACTCGATGATCGCATCGTCGACACTGACACCTTTTACCATGTTCACTGACCAGCAACCTCACTCTCTTCCTCTCTTTTCTCTCGCATCTCACGCATGCAGCGCAAAGGCGCGTGCATCTTGCTCTCGAGCCGCGGCACAAAGATCAAAGTGCTGCTCTACCGCACGACGCCTGCAACGACGCCAGTGCCAGTCGCAGACCACGACGTCCTCACCAGTGCAGCGCCAGCCACGGCAGCGCAGAAGCAGCTCAAGCAGCGCGTTGTTGTGAACGAGAGCGACATGGAGAGCGACATGCGCGCGCACGTGATCGACACGGCGAAGCGCTTGCTCGAGCACTTTTTCAACGACGCTGACGTCGAGTCGAAGGTCGCCCAAGCGCTCAAAGTACGTCCTCTCTCAGCCAGTCATCTCTGTCTATTGTTCGATCTTACTTGCTGCATATGCACTGACTGTCTTATTGCATATTATTGAACAATAACTATTGCTATTGCAGCACTCGCTTACGTTCACGTACGGCCACACGTGGCACGTGCTTGTCTCGAGCAGCCGCGAGCTCTGCTGCGTGCCGCACTTTACGCCCGAGACGCTCGCGGACGTCTCGATCGACAAGTTCCGCGTCGTAGTCTATCGCCACGCGAGCGCACCGCTCGACACGCGCATGGACGTGACGCAGTTTGGGAACCGCGCAGCGCTGCTCTTGGCGCTCATGTCGCTCGTGGTCTACGGCTATTTTGTCTTCACGGCCACGGACGCAGACCAGCGCTGCGTGCACGTGAAAGACGCAGACGGGCACAACCGCATCGCAGTTGGCTGCAAGCTCGCAGACGTTGTGCGGGCAAACACGCGCGCGGCGTGGAAGGGCATGGCGCTGTTTGCAACGATGCTCTGCACAGTCGTTGCGTCGATGCTCCGGATCTACCGCAGCACGCTCCGTGCAAAGGCGACAAAGCAGGCGTGAGTCTGTGCAAGCCCAGCAGCAAGAGCAGCAACAGTAGGCGTCGTAGACAGAGAGATAGAGAGGCACGAGTGTGGCGTCAGGTGGTAGGTAGTTCTCAACTGGTTGTATGTCTGTCTGTCTAGGATGGCTAGCTGGCTGGCTGTGTGTCTGTGTGTGTCTAGGACGGCGCGCGCCGTCAGTACGTGATCTGCGGCAAGAGGTCGTGCACAACGGCTTCTTCCCACTGGAGCGTGTAGCGCGGGAGGTCAGCGACAAGGTGATGCACGAGCGCATCGGTCGAGAGCTCGCGACGCGCAACCGAACGCACGCGCTGGAGCGTACACCCGAGCATGAACGTCCCAGCAGCAGCGCTGTCGCCATCGCCAGCAGCGCCGCCACTGAGTCGTGTGAGATGCGGTCGAAAGAGGAAGCCTTCGCACTCGACATTGTCGGGGACTAGGACGTCGTCTCGACTGCTGCTGCTGTCGTCTATAGTATGAGCGGCGGCGACGGCGCTGCTCTGTCCAAGGCGGTAGTCGCGAAAGCGCGTGAGCTGCTTCCGGCCAATGCAAATGTGGTCGTCGCGGTCGAGGAGACACTCGACCCAGAGCGTCTCGTGCGCCGCGCGGCCGTAGAGCGACTCGACGCACCGCACGACGCGCACAGACGGACTGACAGTGTAGAGCACGTCAAACGCCGCAATGTGCGACGTCCCAGACGTCTGCTGGAGCGTCTTGGCGGCGTCCCAGACGTTCGTTGCTAAGCGCCGCATGTCGGTCGCTTCAAACATCTTGACGGCTTTCCAGATCACGCGCGCCTCGTACGCGCTTCGTGCGACTTGGTCTGACATGTCCTGGTCCTGGGACTCATCTGGTAAGACGACAAAGCTGTTGCGCCAGCCAAAGACCCGCGACATCACGGATTGCGTCGTATCAGCAACGCTGTTGTCGCTGTCATTGGATCCGAGCGAATCGCCACTGCCGCGTCGTCTCGAGACGCGAGTCGCAGTGGCGTTGAGCTGCGCAATGTCGTGCGGAAGGTCAGCGAGGAGCTGCATCAAGTAGCGTGTGTCGGTGCTCGAGAGTCCTTGGAGCGCAAAATGGACTGAGCGCGGTCGTCCAGTCACACCGCGTCTCGCAATGCCTCGCATTGCGCGCTCACGGCGTGCGCGCATCGCTGCGCTGTCGCTTCCTCCGTCACTGCTACTGGTGCTGGTGCTGCTACCTCGAAGGTTCACGCTTCGACGGTCTGCCATTGCGAGACACTGGCGCTTCGTCGTCCCAGTCTGGAGCGCTGCGAATGTCGAGAGCGCAGCAGCTTGACGCTTCCGACGCGTTGCTGTCGTCGTGGTTGCTACTGGAGCTCCTGTTGCTGCTGCGAGCGAGACGGATGTACTAAGCGCCGTCGGTGCGAGCGGTGGGCGGCGCTGCATCATCGCGAGATGGGAGGGAGCACGCGGATAAAGAAATGAGCCAAAGCGATGCCTCTCAGGCGCTTCAACGACAAAGACAAGAAGACGACGGCGTCGTTGATAGATAGAGGATGGAGAGAGAGTAAGACAGGCACTCGGCTACTACCTCACGCAGCGAGCCACTCGACGTCACGTGCTCGGCTGCGTCACGACGACTGCGCACTGTCTCGGTGGTGGACGGCATCGCTGCTGCTGCTACTGATGGCAGCGGCTGCAGCAATGTCCTATGGATGCACCAAGGGCACGACGACCGCCACGCAAGTGTCAGTCTGCGAGCCGCTCTGTGTGTGAGGAGCGCACAGAGTGTGCACGGCATACCTCGACTTGGTGAGCAGTGCCATTGCGAGGCAGTGGTCGCGCTCGCGGCGCGTCTGCATGTCGCGACTGCGTGTGTCGACTGCGACGCCCATGCTCTCTCTCGCTATCTCACAGAAAAGCAGTAGGAGCAGGAGCAGGAGCAGGCAGTCGTGTTGTGAGAACGTGGGAATGGTCGACTGACACTTGAGCTGACGCCGAGCAGCCCCGAGGCGGACACACAAAGAGCCCTCAGCAGAACGAGAGGCTCGTGTGGCTCCCCAAATGTTCGTTCGGTCAGGCGAATCAGCTCGAGCGAGTTTCCATAGATCCACCCACCACCGCCACCACCTCGCTCGAGCGGACACGCCTGCTGCTGCTGCTGTCACGCGCGCATCAAGATGTGCTCTAGCAGCAGCAGCAGCAGCAGCAGCAGCAGCAGCAGCAGCAGCAGTAGCAGCAGTAGCAGCAGTAGCAGCAGCAGCAGCAGCTCGTTTACAGCCAAGAGCGCATGTTGGTACTTGCCACAACTGACGAAATGACTGGCAGCGAGTGCACGACTGACCTAGGTACGAAGATACCGTAGATTCCCAAGTGTGGACCACGTCGGCAAGCAACGCGTCGAATATGCTTGTCGTGTGAAGGTCGTGCAGCTCGTGAAGCGGAGCGTGAAGCTCGAGACTGCTGCAGTTGAAGTGGTTGAGCGATGGTCAATCGCACTCGCGTCGCCGTCGACTCCTTGTACACACACACACTGGCGCATAGCAGCAGGCGGTGCAGATGCTCATAAAGCGGCCAAGTGCACGTGATGGATCCTAATTTTGTATGTCGTACATTACAAACACAATAGCGTGGTCACACTAATGTCAATATCATCGAAAATAGTGCGAGACACACTATTTTGACACTAAACAATGTGGTACACACGACTGATAGCATGTTTTGGTGGAGCATCGCAACACCATCATAGCTTTGCAGAGCGCACGCCAGTTCATGCCATCATGAATAAACGCTTTTCAGGTGTCGCTATCATATGCGAGAGAAAGCATTGGTGGTGCAGCAGTATCGGCAAGTCAAAGCAAGGCAAGAACTTGAATGCGAGCTGGGTTATTCTGCGAGTCTTGATATCGTTTTGGCGCGAAAAACAAATTGAAAATGAAAAGCGCGCCAACAGTCTGAATGCGAGAGTCGCGGTAAAGTGCGACCTGTATACATTTTATCAGATTTGTGTCGCGTATAATTTGCACCCATTCAAAACACTGTCTAGTTTTCTGTCTTACGAAACGGTGTTGAATGGACTCTATTCCAATGCGCTGTCGGTTGTGGACGAATGATTCAGTACGTATACTGCTGATGCATTTTGCTGTTCAGAGCATCATGCATCATTTTACATGTATTTACTTTTGCAACAAAACCGCAGTGCTTGTATCACCGACA
The DNA here is from genome assembly GCA_023333795.1 of Globisporangium rhizosaccharum. Lineage (NCBI taxonomy): Eukaryota > Oomycota > Peronosporomycetes > Pythiales > Pythiaceae > Globisporangium > Globisporangium rhizosaccharum. The sequence goes on along the minus strand of JAASFN010000486.1, from coordinate 2,763 downwards.
GTTTTCAAACAATGTGCAGCGGAGCTCATGCATAGTAAGTCACTTGGGTGTCCCGCACAAGCGCTTTTGAAAAAACGCGCCAAAGTGTCCCACTCTCGCGCCAATCAAGGCACGCGCCACTCGAGCGCCAGACGCTCAGCACTGCACGCGCTCGCGAGGACGGACCAGACCGCAATTCGTCAGACAGCCGCCGCGAGTGTCACCGCTGTCTCTCTCTCTCTCTCTCTATCTCCACATCCCAACACCAGCACGAGCACCAATTGCAGCATGAACGCAATGAACGGCGACGAGTCCAAGCTCATCATTGTCTCGCTCGAGGGATGCCATGGTGCGTGCGTCTGACTGTGCAGTCTCGAACAGCGACCGCCATTGCGTTATGCTCTCGTCAGTGCCGGGGCACCGAAGAGCTCTTTCTAACAGCCACACTTACATTGCGTCCACGAACTCTATAGGCTGCGGCAAGACGGCACTGTGCGCCGAGTTTGAAGCGCAGGGCTACAGCGTCTTGGACGAAGCGTTCATGGACATGCCGTCGTACGCGCTGCATCCGCAGTCGCTCCTCATGGAGACTGCGTGGGTCTGCTCGTGGTTCGAGCGCGTGCTCCGTCTTGCGAGTCGCGTGCGCCGTGAAGCGAACCCTGTGAACCGCAAGCAAGTGTACATCGCCGACCGGTCGCCGTTCAGCGCCGTGCTGTACGCGAGCAAGGGCCACTTGCTCGAAGCCGTGATCCGCGAGCAGATGCGCGAAGTCGAGGAGCAGTCGAACGTGCAGTTCTACACAGTGCACATCTCGGTCGAGCCCGAGCTGCTCTGGAGCCGCATCCTCGGTCGCTTGGAGCACGAGCCCGAGCGCATTCGCTTCAACGAGCACAAGCGGTCGTGGATGGAGGAGACGCTGGCGTTCTATAACGCGTTCCAGTGGGACCTCACGGTCGCGAACGACGACCGGAGCGTCGCGACGATCGTCGACACTATCAGTGATTTGCTCGTGCAGCAGGACGCGAACTTCCGCATCGTCTACGAACGCACCAAGTCGCTCTCGTGCACGAGCAGCGTCGCGAGCACCGACAGCGACTTGGAGAGCGTCGAAGAGGACCACGAAGACGGCCCAGCGTCTGCGCCCGCGTCGCCCAAGAGCCTGCGCAGCATCATTGCGTTCAACAACTGCGACCTCGACTTCTGAGGCGCCTCGCACGCCACATTATGGGCAAGCGCGACTGCTTGGGACAGCAGCATGCGTCTCCTCCACCATCACCACCACCACTGTCTTCTGTAGCATAGTCATCCTCTCAGCGTCCCTGGCATTATCGCCATGCCGCAGTGCATGTCTCCTCATTTTATAAGGCGAGTCCGCTCGTGACTCGCTAGATCGTAAGACTCGCTTCCCGTGCACGTTGCCTTCTGCTCGTTCTACATCAAGTGCAAGCGCATCCATCGACCAGAAGCGCTGGCATGATGCCGAGACTTGAGAGACACAGTACGGCGATTCGCTAATTTTATACTTGATCAAGAACTCGTTGTTTTGATAACACGATTGTCTGATTTTATGATCTGTCCATCAAAGGTGGTCCCATGTGTCTAGACACTCAAGCGAAGGAACCGCCGAGCGTTTGCGCGCGTGATCGTCGCGATCTCCTGCGGCGTCTTCCCAAACGCCGTCGCCACGACTTCGGCAACGAGCGGCAGCGCACTTGGGACGTTCGGGTACTGCTTCTTCGCATCGAGCGGCTCGCGGCGACGGCACTTGGGAAAGCCCATGTACGGCGCATCGGTCTCAATCACGAGGCGCTGGAGCGGCACGAGCCGCACGAGCGCTCGCAGCGCCGCGCCTTGCGTCTGTTTGCAGATGAAGCCTGTGACGCCAATGTAAAAGCCCTGCGCGACGTACGCGCGGAGCTCGCGCTCCGAGCCCGTGAAGCAGTGCACGACTGCAGGTGGGAAGTAGCCGTCGTGGCGCTGCGTGCAGGACGCAATGGCGGCGACAAAGTCGTCGTGCGCCAAGCGTTCGTGCAGAAAGAGCGGCTTCTGGAGCGCACACGCGAGCTCGAGCTGCGCGTCAAACCACGCGCGCTGGAGCGCTGCGGCTGGGAAGCTCGGCGAGTAGTCGAGTCCGCACTCGCCGACTGCGCGGCACGCGTCCAAGCGCGCGAGGGCCGTGAGGTCTGCGAGCTCCTCGGGTGTTGGGGCTGCGAGTGCGTGGTACGGATGCACGCCTGCAGTGGGGAACAGACGCTGTAGGAGCGACACAGAGGCGATCATGAAGTAGATAGTGTGCGAGTGAGGACGTCTGTACAAGCGATCGATCGATCGAGAGAGTGAGAGAGAGAGAGAGAGTGACAGAGACGTACTGTTGGGTGCTGTCGACAGAGCTCGATCGCTGCGTGGCTCTCTGCGAGCGTTGCGCCAGGCACGAGCATCTCTGTGACGCCAGCAGCTGCACCGCGCTCCATGAGCGCATCGACGTGCTCGATGAGGTCGTCGTGCGTGAGGTTGCAGTCAAAGTCAAAGAGGTCCGTGAGCTCCACTGGCGCTGGCGTCGGATCTGCAGGTGCACGCTGTTGCTGTTTCTTTGGCTGCTGCTGCTTTTGCTTTTGCTTTCGCGGTGGTCGGGACACGCCGTTGCTGGCGTCAATCACTGCTGCTGATGCTACTGCATGGGTCGATGATGCAACTGCTGCTGCAGACAGTGACTGGGAAGCGCCATGGCCGACGCGGTCGTCGTCGCGAAGAGGAGCGCGATGGACGTCGTCGTTGTCATTCATG